>CM044005.1:22114663-22279663 GCA_024085815.1 Flaveria linearis | reverse complement strand
ATGGCTTGCAAGCAAATGAATGGAGGTGCACACCCCTGGCAGGTGTTAGCTCAACTGTGATGCGGGTTAGCTACCCCGAAGGATGCACACAGGGTCAATCTTTGAGATTGATAATGAGGTGAGAAACTTCATGTTGCAACAGACTCGGTTAGCAGGCAATCATGAGATTGCCACTGAGGTGAGCAGCCGTGTGCTGCAACAGACTTGGCTAACGTACGATAGAATGAAAGTGGAAGATAAATGGTGCATGTACCTCCCCGGGTGACTGGATCAGCATTTGTGCACAACGTTCGTGGTTGATGACCACAGGTCCAGCACCAGCAGTATAGTATGACGTTTGGGGTACCGTACATGTCACCGAATGTAATGAACGTTCGAAAGAATGTAATGAATGTAAGAATGAAAGTAAAGAACGTACGAATGAGTGTAAAGAATGTATGTACGAACGTGAATGAGAACGATGAATGGTACACGAATGAAAGCTAATGAACGAATGATGAAGATAATAATAATATTATCTAAGTGTACGTATGTTGTATGATCGCATGTATGTAAGAACGGTTATAACGAATGAAAGTATGTTTTATAATAAAACTAGAACTCACTCAGCAACACTGACTTTTATGTGTTTCCAGTTGACAGGTAGTGTTGCTGAGGGTGGCACGAGGCGGCTACTCAGCTTTTTTGAGATGACACTCACCTTTTGATAATGCTGCCACGCAATGGGATGCGGGCGCATAATGCATGCAACAACTTATGTTGCATGCAAGTGTCAACTGTTCCTTGAGGATCCCGATAAACGGGTTTACTTAAGGAATCTTCTTTATGATGAAAATATTTTTTTAATGTTTCTATACTAGAGGTCACTGTTTATGACCATTTGGTAATCAGTAACGATGTAATCTCTGTACAAGCTTTATGATAAAATGAAATGTATCTTTTGAATGTTTCAGCTGCAATGTTTTATTTTAATATATGCGATGAATGACCAACCGTAAGGTGCCCGGGAACGGGGCCTTACAAGTTGGTATCAGAGCCAAAGTTTAAGTGAAATGGGTAAATTTTCAAAATAAACCTAAACTTAAACTGAGAATGGGACAGGAAAGGGGAAGAATGCCATCTGAGTAGCTGCGTGCCATCAGGTATTTTCTTAAAGTTAACCAGTATTACGTGCGCATGTTATGAGGTGTATGTGTTACTGTTAGAGTTAGATACTAACGTAGTCAGGACAGGTAATGCTCGGGGTACGAAGAGTAAAGTAAGTAGCTAATCACAACTGGCCACTGTAATTAGGAACTTGCTATACTTGACATAAACGGAGCTATTCCCTTGAATGACCGTGTTGGTGTTTGAATCTTTCAGTGTGTGATAGAGAATGGCTGGTGGTAGATCTTCTAAGGCCTCACGGGGTGGAGGTGGTGGTGGACGTGGTGCTGAACCGCGTGTCACGAGAGGGAGACCTAGGGTAGAGAAAGTGTTTCATGAGGAAACCAAGACCCCTCATCAGGAGGGAGTAGATGAGAGCGCAAATTTGAGAGCCTCGGTAAAAGAGGTAGTGGTTGAAGAGGTACATCAGGTCATGCAGACGATCTTACCGTATGTGGTGACCGAAGTGATTAAGGCTGTCAGGGAAGGTGAAAGAAAAGAGAGGAACAGGTCCGCAGGAGGACAGGAGCAATCAGGACCAGGAACGGTTCTTTCTGATGAAGAAGAGGAAGAGGAGGAGGAGCCGGTGCGTGAACCAGCACGAGGCTGTAACTATGGGGCATTTATGAGGTGCAAGCCCCCAACTTTTGATGGTAATGGCACTGCTGCTGCTGCTCACCGGTGGGTGAGGGAAATGGAAGCCGTGCTGAATATCAGCGAGTGCCGGGAAGATCAGAAAGTTAAGTTTGCCACTCATTCTTTCGTGGACTCAGCTTTGTGCTGGTGGGACAATATAGTCCAAGCTGAGGGTAGTCGGGCTATCGGAAGGATGAGATGGTCAGAATTGAAAAAGTTGGTGATTGAGGAGTTCTGTCCTCACCGTGAGATGGATAAGGTTGAAAGGGAGTTCCTGCAGTTGGAAGCGGGGACAATGACACATCAGCAGTACACCACCAAATTTAACGAGATGGCACGACTGATGCCGGATCAAGTGACGCCTCTTTCACGGAAAATCAAGAGGTATATTCAAGGCTTACCGACGGATATCCGTAGGCACCTGATCGCTGCCCGACCAAGCACGTTTAGGTCGGCAGTTGATTTGGCGGGAAGGTTGTATGATGAAAGAACGACGGTGGTGGTGGCTGAAGACGGCGGGAAGATGATGTAGGTCAGAACTAGAAGGGGAAGAGAACTGGATGGGGTGGTGTCCCGGAAAATAATAAGCACGCACGGAGGGATGACCGTTGTATGGTTGCACCTGGTTCGAGGTTGGATAAGTGTGTAAACTGCAGGATGGAGCATTCGGGAAATTGCAAAAGGGGATCAAATACTTGCTACAAGTATGGGAAGCGTGGTCATGTGGCTAGAGAATGTGGAACCGTGAGATGCTATAATTGTGGAGGAATGGGCCATATGAGTAAAAACTGTGAGAAGCCAAGGGCGGAAGGTTCGGGAGTGAGGAAGGCTGGAGGATGGAGAACAGAGGGTGAAGGCTAGAGCGGACTTCGACTTGACGTCAGGTACGTTTCTGATAATTTAAGTTTGTGCCCTTACGCCTTGAATGCGATGCTAGTAGTAGTTAGTTCCTAGTGCCTTCTTTTATGAGTTGCATGGTAGGAGAAGAAATGTCTAGGAGCCCTTTAATGTAGAGACTACTATTAGTAGATTCACTAGGTTACTTGATGCCCTAGAGGATTGCATGATGCAATTGAGAAAGCTGTGTCACCCGTTGCCTGAGGAACAGTTTCAGCCTGTGAATTGTTCATCGACAGCAAAGTACGCATAGCAAACAAGAAGAATAGGAGATCGGAAGAAAAAGAGAAAGGATAAATTTGGTTGGGCTACCAAAGAAGCTGATTTGCCTTTTCTATCATAGTATACCTGTGAGGAACCTGAGAGAAACCGATCTCGGTGCAGTATATTTGGAACAACACCTAGTACGATTAATGAATGCCTTTCTTTCTAGTTGTCTGGGTTGCCAGAGGGTCATTATTCATACATAAAGAACATCAAACAAGGGTCTAGGGTAAGCAGCAACTTTACACAAGTTGAAGGCCTTGTTCTTCAAGCACTAAAGCTGAAGGTTCTCAGTGATGCTCTGAAGCTCAATGATTATGATGCCGAGACCTTGCTCGAGTATTGTGATGTAGTAACTGTATTCTACATGGCATGTTTGGAGTCGCAAGTGCTGGTCAAATGAACATTGATCAGTATGCATGGGTTGCCGAGGGCGATAGTCCAAGATAGACCAGAAGTCGAATGTTGATAAACGATGTTGAGCGATAGGATTCCAAGGGATAGACTGGAAAATAGATGGGACAGTATTGCTCGCGAAGGTTTAAGGAACAATAGGTTTCGGGGACGAAACCCGTTTAAGGGGGGTGGACTTGTAACGCCCGGAAATCTTGATTTGGAGTGTCATGCGACTGGAGCGTCCAATCGCATGGAAGTCAGGCGATTGAAGCTCAACCGCACGACTGGAACTCAACCGTATGATTGAAGTGTTCAGTCGCATAGAGCTTGGACGACTGAAGGTCCAATCGCATGGAGGACTCAGGCGACTGGACAGTAGTATTTAAGGGAGAGGGCAGCCCTAACTCTTTCCCAGACTCGCCAACATCAGAGAGAAGAAGGAGACAGTTCGGTCTAAGTGGGTTCGTGAGCCAAAATTGACGTATAGCGGGTCGAATCGAAGCTCTAACCAAGGAGGCTACTAAGGTGAGTTCTAGAACCCCTTATTTACTTGTTTCATACGGTTTTGGGGCTGGAACACATTCAAACCCGTTTTTAGAAAAGTGTATGTTTGACCCATTTGGGTGAAATCTTGAGTAATGTGGTTAAGGTACGATTTAGGGCTTGCATATGCTTGTATGATGTCATAGTATGAATCCCTGAGATTTACGAGGGCTAATTTGGGCTGGAATGAGTTTAGAGGAGTTTGAAGGCCGTAGGTCGCGGCTGCTGTTCGTGATGAACTCCAGTCGCTGCCCAGTTAGGGCTAGGCGACTGAAGGGCCAGTCGCACGACTGAGGAAAGACTGATGTTCGATCGTACGATTGAGGTTCAGTCGTACGATTGGGGCTCAATCGCCCGACAGGCCATGCGATTGAGGGATTCGGTCGCATAGGTCCATTCGCATAGTAGTTCAGTCGCACGACTGAGGGTTAGTCGCCTAGTAGTCCATTCGTATAGTGTCCATTCGCATGATAGGAGGTCCATTCGCACGAATGTATGCCCATTCGCATAGCTGCCCAATCGCACGACCCAGTCGCATGGAGGCCATGCGACTGCAGCATGTCCAATCGCCCAAATAGGGCTGATGTGAATGAGGAGAGATGTGTATGTACGGCGTAAACATGATAAGTATGATGTTGCCTTATATGATGGTAATGACTGATGATTTATAAATGCCGGTGTTCCTTGTGTTGATGTATGTTATCTTTCCGTAGCTTTACGTGTATCGTATATGAATGAATGAAAGTAATAAATAACGTAAAGTGAAAGATAATGAAAGAGGAACATGATGATGAATGCATGCATTAATGATGAACGAATGAACGTAAGAAAGGCTTGCAAGCAAATGAATGGACGTGCACACCCCTGGCAGGTGTTAGCTCAACTGTGATGCGGGTTAGCTACCCCGAAGGATGCACACAGGGTCAATCTTTGAGATTGATAATGAGGTGAGCAACTTCGTGTTGCAACAGAATCGGTTAGCAGGCAATCATGAGATTGCCACTGAGGTGAGCAGCCGTGTGCTGCAACAGACTTGGCTAACGTACGATAGAATGAACGTGGAAGATAAATGGTGCATGTACCTCCTCGGGTGACTGGATCAGTATTTGTGCACAACGTTCGTGGTTGATCACCGTACATGTCACCGAATGTAATGAACGTTCGAACGAATGTAATGAATGTAAGAATGAAAGTAAAGACGTACGAATGAATGTAAAGAATGTATGTATGAACGTGAATGAGAACGATGAATGGTACACGAATGAAAGCTAATGAACGAATGATGAAGATAATAATAAATTATCTAAGTGTACGTATGTTGTATGATCGCATGTATGTAAGAACAGTTATAACGAATGAAAGTATGTTTTATAATAAAAACTAGAACTCACTCTGCAACGCTGACTTTATGTGTTTCCAGTGACAGGTAGTGTTGCTGAGGGTGGCACGAGGCGGCTACTCAGCTCTTTGGGATGGCATTCTCCTTTGATAATGCTGCACGCAATGGGATGCGGGCGCATAATGCATGCAACAACTTATATGCATGCAAGTGTCAAGGTTCCTTGAGGACCCGATAAACGGATTACTTAAGGAATCTTCTTTATGATGAAAATATTTTTTAATGGTTCTATACTAGAGGTCACTGTTTATGACCATTTTGGTAATCAGTAACGATGTATTCTCTGTACAGCTTTTATGATGAAATGAAATTATCTTTTGAATGTTTCCGCTGCAATGTTTGATTTACATATATGCGATGATGACCAACTGTGAGGTGCCCAGGAACGGGCCTTACACATATATATCTATATATGTATATGTATATATATATGTGTGTATATATATATATATACACACACATATATATATATATAATATGTATATATATACCTACATATTTACATATATATATGCACACATACATATATGTAGAGATATATATCTATATATATATAATATGTATAGATATGTATATATATATATATGTATAGAATATGTATATATATATATATCTACCATATAATATATAACATATATATACATATATATATATACATATATATATACATATATATATATGTATATATATACATATATATATATGTATATATATATATATGTATATATATATGTTATATATAATATATATATATATGTATATTATATATGTATGTATATATATATGTATATATATATATGTGTATATATATAATATGTATATATATTGTATATATATATGTATATATATATATATATATATATATATATATATGATATATATAGTATATATAAGTATATTATGTTATATCTACCCTATATATCATATATATATACATATATATACATACATATATATATATATACATCATATATATATACATACATACATATATATAATATATATATACATACATATATATATATATATATATATATATATATATATAATATGTACCATATATATATACATATATATATGTAATATATACATATATATGTAATATATATATATATAGATATATATATAGTATATATATATGGGAAGGATCAAATGAAACCATGTTTTATATTTGAAAACCGTGAAAACCACCACTATTCAATCATATAGGGTAATTGATTAATTTTTTAATTGTTTAAAGTATATTTGAGTAAGCTTTAACCTTATTTTTTAGGTCATTATTTATTTTTAGTTTAAACTCCAAGGTTGACGATGATAATGAATCGAGTTACGTATACGTAACTTGTATGAGTTAGACGTACATAACTCTTAGTGTACACTTGGTAACACGTACTACTATACATATACATAACCCTTACATATATGTAACTCTTAGTTTACACTTTGTATATACGTACTTACATATATGTAACCCCTAGTTTTCATGGTTTCATTATAAACATGGTTTTCATTTGATCCCTCCCCTATATATATATATATATGTATATATATATGTATATCTATATATATATATATCTGTATATATATAGTATATATATATATATCTATATGTATATATATATATATATGTATAATATATATATTATGTATATATCTATATAATATATATATATATATATATATATTATATCTATATATATATGTATATATCTAATATATACATGTATATCTATATATATATCTCTATATATATATGTATATCTATATATATATCTATATATATATATATCTATATTATATCTATATATATATGTATATATATATGTGTGTATATATATATAATATATATAATATATATATAATATATAGCTACTGATGGTCCTCGTGAGAGGTTCCTCATCTGACTCATCCTCCTCCTCATCAACCAGGAAGTCCCGGTGGATAGCAGCCGCTCCGATCCACCGGGAGCAGAAGTACTAATGTGGGAGGTGGTGGAGATATAGTAGACGTGTCAGTGGCCCATGATTGACTGGGGCCTGAATCTCACCACCTGACCATCATCATGGTCATCATCGTCATCATCCTCGTCAGCAGGAGCTACAATTGGCTCGATGTCAGAATCACTATCATCGTGACCCACTTCTTACGAGCTGGCGCCACGTATCCCTCATTGGCCAGATGGTCAAATACTCTCCTCACCGGGGGCTTCACCTGCTTTCCCCGTAGACCTTCATTCTGCCTAATGTGGTATCATCCATCACCTCTAGTGTCATTGTATCGTCCTCCTCCTTAGGCAACATAGGAAGCTTTTCGTCGATATCATCTGCAAGAATCTTAGATACATGCAGAAGCCTTCTTTGCCTTTGGCCTCGATTTCTCTGTCAAGTAGGAGAAGAACATGCGTGAGAAACTGAACGGGTGGTTCAGCACCAGCGCAACATATGCGTTCTGGAGTTGGTCCGATAGCTCGTCGAACCCTCCACGCCTCGAGGCTATGCACTTCAAGATAACATGTGCCAAGTACTTAAACTGGGGGCACATGTTGCTCTTGTTAAGCACGCCGGCATTGATGTCGCCGGCGTACTTATCCGAATAAAGCATCCCCGTACCATAAGATGATGTAGCTTGTAACACCCGAAATTTTCCTTTCTGAAGTGTCATGCGACTGAGGCTCAGGCGCATGGATACCAGGCGACTGGAGCTTCATACGCATGGAGTCGCACGACTGAGCTCCATAAGCACGACAATCGTACGACTGAAGGTCGAATCGCATGAAGCTCAGGCGACTGAAGTGCCTGCGTGACTGGAACTCGGGCGACTGGACGAGGGGTATTTAAGGGAGAGGGCAGTTCTACCCTCTCCCATACTCGCAAACTCAGTCAGAAAAGAGAGAAAAGAGCGAAAGAAGAGAAAAAGAGAGAAAGGCGTGATTCGGGCATGAAACTTGTCGAGCAACTAGTCCAAACGGAGCTCTTCATCTTCTACTTGCTTGTGTGAGTTCTAGGACCCCTCATTTACTTGTTTCCAAATGATTTTTGGGGCTGGATCACATATAAAACCCGATTTTGTAAAGTGTTTGTTTGATAGATCTCGTCTTGTTCCTCAATCTTCTAAGAATGCGGCGTTGTATTATTGTAAGTTCCCTGTTCCAAACATTTCCTTCAAGCAGACGACAAGTTTTAAATCTTAATGCAGACTTCCTCCCTCACATGCATCATCTGATGCATGATCTTTTCAGAGCACGGGTCGGGTGGACATTGCAAAAAGGCCAGTGGAGGTCTGGTCTCCAAGTCTAGTCTTTCTTCTCCTATCACTGCCTTTGGGGAACGAGCAGGTGAAGAGCTTAGTGTAACGGTCCGGAGCGCAGCCTCTTACTAAGAGAATAGCTTTTTCAAGTGTCAGTAGCGGAACGTTCTGTCAATCGGGGAAGGTTTTGGTGACAAGACCTGGAGATATCAGATGTGAGAATGCTGACATGAGGGGCGAAGCGCTTAGTTCTTAGTTGAAAGAAACTAGCCTAAGACCATAGAAGGAGGATTGCTTACATAATATAGCCATACGTAGATGAAAGTAGCATTCAGGCATCGGTGGAAGCGCTAAGCGAAAAAGCTGCTAATGTCGTGAATCGGTTAATATGGCATAGATCGGAGAATGGTTAAATGCTTCTTTGGGAAAGAACTCCTTGCTACCTGCTTCACTTTCGACTAGGGCAGCAGCTCCCTCTTACCCATTTGGGTGTAATCATGTTTAGTGTGTTTAAAGTATGAATTTGGATTGGTATAAGTTTGTATGATGTCCTAGTATGATTCCCTGAGGTTTGGAAGGGTTAATTCGGGTTTGAGATGAGTTTAGAAGGGTTTTAGAGCCGTATGTCGCGGCTGCAGTTCGAGATGAACTCCAGTCGCTGCACAGTTAGGGTTAGGCAACTGGAGGGTCAATCGTATGACTGAGGGACGACTGAGGTTCATTCGGACGACTGAGGTTCATACGCACGACTGGGGCTCATCGTACTGCTGTAGGTTCAGTCGCACGATTAATCATACGACTGAGGGTCCAGTCGCTTATGTGCTCAGTCGCACAAGTGCATTCGTATGAGTGAGGAACTAGTCGCATAGTTGCCCAATCGCATGATTCAGTCGCATGGAGGCCATGCGACTGAAGTATGCCCAATCGCCCAAATAGGGCTGATGTGAATGAGGAGAGATGTGTATGCAAGATGTATGTATGACAAGTATGATGTAGCCTTATATAATGGTATGACTCATGATTTGTAAATATCGATGTTCCTTACGTCGATGTATGTTTATCTTTTCTTGACTTTACGTGCTATGTTAATGAATGAACGCAAGTATAAGAACGTAAGTGAAAGATAATGAAGAGGAACATGATGAATGAATGCATGCATTAATGAACGAACGAATGAATGTAAGAAAGGCTTGCAAGCAAATGTATGGAGGTGCACACCCCTGGCAGGTGTTAGCTCAACGGTGTGCGGGTTAGCTACCCCGAAGGATGCCACATCGGGGTCAGTCTTTATGATTGACCATATGTATGGGATCCTTGCCGCTTACCCTAGGTGACTGGATCAGCATTAGTGCACAACGTTCGTGATTGACCATCACAGGTCCAGCACCCGCACTAGTGCACAATGTTCGAGGTATATCATATGGTGTTGATCCAAAATGAAAGAGGAAAGATAAGTGGTGCATGTACCTACCCTAGGTGACTGGATCAACATTAGTGCACAACGTTCGTGGTTGATTACCACAGTCCTGTACCAGCAGCATTGTACGATGTTCAGGGTAATGTACATGTCAACGAATGTAACGAACGTACGAATGAACGTATGGAATGTATGAATGAAGGTAAGAAACGTACGAACGAAATAAGTTTATGACGAACGTGAATGTTAACGATGAATGGTACACGAATGAAAGCTAATGAACGATGATGAAGAAAATAATAATATTATCTACGTGTACGTATGTTGCGTGATCGCATGTATGTAAGAACGGTTTTAATGAAGGAAAAGTATGTTTTATTATAAAACTAGAACTCACTCAGCAACACTGACTTTTTATGTGTTTCCCGTTGGCAGGTAGTGTTGCTGAGGATGGCACGAGCGGCTACTCAGTTCTTTTGGGATGACATTCCTTTGTACATAATGACGCAACACATTATGTTGCATGCAAGTATTTTTTGAGGATTCAGATAAACGGGATTACTTAAGAAATCCTTTAGGTTTTCATATGCTTCCGTAGCAAACACTGTATCGTTATGTAATGCGAAAATATGTAGTTTGTAGTTAATCAACGATGTAGTACATTGTAAAAGCTTTTATGATGAATGAGAATGTACTTTTATCTATTCCGCTGCATTACTCTACTTAGTATATGTAAACTATGTGTTTGAAATGCGATGAATGGCCAACTGTGAGGTGCCTGGTAACGGGGCCTTACATAGCTTAGTTGGGTGGGTTTCTTCCTCACCCAAATCCAAGACACGTCTCAAAGCGTCTTCCCCGATCCGAATATCCTGCCCGAAGATCGAGCTACGTATGCAGTATGGCTCAACAGAGCAGTCGACAGTGGCATTCTCCCAGAATGCCTGCTGGATCAATTTATAAGGTGTGCATCGAGTGGAGATGGCCCTGTAGATCCTCGATCTACGTAAAAGGAGATGATCCCGGCGAACTCAGATGCGTTCCGGGAAGTAGCATCCAGATGAGCACAAATGTTGTGCTTGGTGCTCATAGTCCATCTATCAGCCATGTTGCTGCACATAAGAAACATAAACGTTAGATCCGTTCATAGTGATAACAATTGAATTGAACTGATTTTGACCAACTGGTTCAATCGTGCGATTGAACCATACGACTGAGTTCAGTCATACGATTGAGCCTGTGACTGAACTTAGTTGTATGCTATAACAATGCGGTGAGTTAGTCATGCGACTGAGTCACCGATTGATTCAATCGTGCAATTGAAATCATACGTTTGACTCAATCGTGCGACTGAATCATACGTCTGCTCAATCGTGCGACTGAAGTTCATCAGTCTGTCCATTCGCATCTTGCACAATTCGAACCAATAAATTTGAATCTTCGTCAAAACGTTAAATTAGACTTCGTGTTTGGATTCATTAGGTCTGCAGGGACTCGAAATAGCACTTAATGTCATTAAAATCAACTTTAATGTCTAGTTATGTGGCCTATTTTAGGTTATTAGTCCCGATTATTTGTTTTATCAATTTCAATCATTTTAGGTTCGATATGACTGTTTATTTGTCTCGATTAGTCCGCAAAGTACCTGAAGATGAACACTTAGTGGTTAGTAATCGAATCGGAGCTTAATCACAAATATTAGAAATTTTGGTAGAGTGTCTGGGTAAGGGCTGTTTTGAGAATTTTTGAAGTGCGTAGGGTTTACGACCGAATGAGTCTCCTTTTATACTGTTTTGGATTTTATTCGTGCGTCTGGACCTATGCGTATGCCTCAATCATGCGACTAGACCCATGCGCACGACTCAATCGTGCGACTGGGGTTCAGTCGTGCGACTGACTCAGACTCATTCATTCAGTCGTATGATTGGTTCATTCTTATGATCCAATCGTATGGTTTGCCCCATACTCATGGTCCATTCGTGTGATTTGCTCATACTCATTGTCCATTCGTATGATTTGCTCATACTCATGGTCCAATCGTGCGACTGGTCCATACTTATAGTCCAATCATGCGATTGGTCCATACTTATAAGTTTGACTTCATCCATTTCCACACACTCAAATTTAATTTCGATAAATAAACGTTATGACCGATGATCATCTCAGACATGATCTTTAACAGAAATCCTTTGATCACCTCAGACGTGATCCTTTTAAATTAGAACCTATTAATCACCTCAGACGTGATCCTTTTAATTGAAATCGTTTGGTCACCTCAGACGTGACCCTTTAAATTTTCAAACTTGATCATCTCAGACATGATCCTTTTAGATTCATATCAGCTTGGTCACCTTAGACGTGACCCTTTTAATTTATGATTCACAGAGTTCATCTAGTTACATAGTCCTACATTGACACCTAATTGATAGACAAAACAGAAAAAAAAATGAATTGAAATGAAACAGAACCTATTTTTGTGGTTTTGTTTGAGGTGGGTTGAAAATATTTTAATTTTCCTTAAACGATTTATCCCCCTGAACGGGACAACATCAAGCATTTCCATCTTATCTTGAAGGACTCTTATGGAATCATAGAGACATAAACATAATCATTTGGGACCCTTTTGAATATGTTTGTTTAACTTATTCTTATTTGTCTGAGAGTCAAAGCCCTTACAGGAAATCATACTAGAATTGTAAGAAGCACATAATGATTTTGACTGTCGAGGATTGCTGCCACAATGATTGTCATTATATTTGTCCACTTAAATTCATACACAGATTTTTGACTCACATTGGTGATTAGTTAGGTTTGTTATTTCAACAAGCATTTGTGGATCCCACTCTTATATGGTAATCAATATTCCTCAGGAGATTTTTGAGCGGTCTACGGGTTTAGACAAGAAGAAACTATTCTAAGAGCTTTCAAAGATGCCAAGGCTCAGGTCAGTCGCATAGCAAAAAGGCGCAAACACAATGAATTCTAGAATATTTAGGTTATGCTTATCCTCAGGTCAGTGCCATCACACAACGAGAGGCACACAACCTATCTTCTTGTTTGAGCACTTTTCTTTTACAAATTTCGCACCAACAACATTAGTCATTAGGTTGATTGCGCTTAGCATTTTTTTCATGTGCTTTGCTCATTTTATGGTCATTTGCACACATTTGTGGCGATTGAATAGTACCTGCAGCCTCCCGGACTTCATCTTCATCATTTTTGAAAGTGGGAACAGACGTGGTTCACCCATCACTCGGTTGCTTATTGATCCCTTGGGTAGAGGGATCATGGCGGGTAAGGCAAATATTTTCATTAAAACACGACTGTATTTCATTTTTTAATGAAAATATAATAACACTAACTTATTTATTTTAGAAAATATTTATTATATTTCAAACTAATAAAAATGATAATAATAATAATAATTCTTTTATGTTCATATTTTAGCCTAGGAATTTAAAGTCCACCCATTCCCCTACACCTTTTCTCTACACTTCTGAACACCCAAAAAATATTCATTGCAAAAGATGCCGACATTGAATCTCTACACCAACATTCCTGTAGATCCCGTGATTGCTTCCGACATTCTCAAAGATGTGCTCGTCACCCCTTATCGGAAATACGTTGATTGTGTTAACCAGGGATAAGGTGGCAGCCCACAGCTAGTTGAACTATTTAGTTTTAATTTGTTTCACCAATGAGGTCTACTTGTCTATTGTGTTGAATCTACAGACACATTATATAATGGACTAGCAACCTCTAGGCCTACTTTGTGACAACCCGTAAAAAAAATCTGGTACCTTTAATTGAACTATAGGGTTTAAACGGTAACATCTCGAATTTTATTTAATTAAAAGTTAATTTTATAAACAATTAATTTTAAATATGTTGAGGTTAATTTCAAAAATTTCATTATAATAAGATAATAATAATAATACTATTATTAATTTACAAGAATTATTAATCTTAAAAACTATTTAAAACTTAAATTAAAAAGGTTAAGGGGGTATTTGTGTAATTTCTGAAACTTATAATTAAAGTTTATGACATAAATGTTGAACATTAAACCACAGGGACCAAAAGTGTAAATTATTTTAAAACCCAAACCTCCCACCCGTCGCCCCTGTGTTCTCCGGCCACTATTCCGGCGGCCCTCCGGCGAAGCCAAACAACCACATTTAGCCAATTTCAGTTCAATCAAATCTCCCGACACATTCTAGTGGGTGATTTGAACCTGTGCCCACTTCTAATTGAAAATTCGAGTGCGATTGGAACATAACCCACTCAATATACTTTTGGCCACTTTTTCGGCCACAAATCGCACTGAACATTAATAATAATCAAAAGTAATGACGCACTAACGATCGTTTAAACATTTAAAAGCTACCATCGAGTTCAATTTCACAGAAACACACACACCTCGCGGTCGATCACCATCGTCTTCCTCGACCTGCAACCAAGTCGATTACTACCCTGTGAGCTTTATATCACGAAATCAACATAGGGTTTTTTCTCATTGGATCCCTTAGAAGCTTTCTCTACAACCCATTTGATTATCATTATCGTTTGGATAACAATCGAATTTCACATCAGACGCGATATGTTCATTGAGTGTTCATCATTAATCCGACATCTTTCTGGTAATTAAATATATGACATGCATGAAATTACATGGGGAATCAAAGCCCCATGTTTATTTCAGTAATCGTTGTTGATTCGATGCTCATTTTGTCGATCGGTGATCTAGGGTTCATATGATTTGGGGGTGTTCGGTTGGAACAAGTTAAAAGAAATTGGAACCGGTTCTACCGCGGCTGTGTGCCTTGGTTCACCGGTTCCATGCTTCCTTGCTATTCTTGAGGTCCCGGTTCCCTCCTATTATTTTTTAATGCCTTTTTGCAGCTTTTAAAATAAATAAAATTCCTAAAAATCATAAAAATGACTTTTATAAATTTCCTTTATTTTAAGGTTATCAAATGAATTTCTGGAAAATAATATATATTATTTATTTACGGATTTATAAATAAATAAATATAAAGACTACCTAAACATATTTAATTATTTTCAGACAATAAATAAATAATTGAAACTTGTAAACATTACTTATTTGATAAGATAAATACAAATTAGATTTATAAATTTAATTATAAAATCTTATTAAATTAAATACGAACTTACATATTTAAATAATGTCTAAAACTTATTTAGAACATATTGATATGTTAAAATCATTATTAATTAATCAAATATTATAAAATGTAAATCTTTAGTTATTAAGAATTAACAAAAATAACTAAATGATTTAATTATATGTTTATAACAAATCCCCGAAAACCAAACCCTAGATCAATTGAACACCAGGTTCAAGATCTAACTTATGTAGGTTATGGATTCATATCTATTTGCTTATATGAATTATAATTCCTTAGGAGGAATTTACTAGCTTGTCAACACCACCCAAGAACTGAGGTGAGTTCATACTTAACTATTCCCCTTTTTTAATTATTTAAATATTTTGGGGAGGATACATGTTGTAATTAAAATTACAAATTATTTTTGTGTATTATGTTAAATAATAATTGAATCACATTTATGATTACATATGGTTACTATGAAAATCCTTCTCTGTATACTGGACTATAAACAAGCAGGGATCTTTTGGATAGTACTATCGGGTTGTGACTTACCCCCACAAAGGTTTGGACATGTGGTCCTTACCAGATGCACAAAGATCTTATAAGTCATTCGGGATGACTGTTCTGGGTTGAGAAGGCAGATGTGCACTATGTAAAGTTTGCCAATATAGTTCCACTTACAACCCATATGAGGATAAATGTAAAGGAGGATTTGCTTCCTCTGATTTGAAATTATTATGATTAATATAATATACACACAAAAAGGATAATAAACTATGATACACGGGCAAATCTTATGTGAAAGATTTGTTGGCTTGTACTTAGTAAGTATGTGGGACAGCGAGTTCACCTTATAAAAGAGTTCCGACAGGCTATTCATATACAAATAAACTATGATACATGGGCAAATCTTATATGAAGGATTTGTTGGCTTGTACTTACTAAGTATGTGGATAGCGGGTTCACCTTATAAAAGGGTTCCGACAGGATATTCATATACAAGTGATATCAGTGAGTAGTTATACTCACACTTTTACAGTAACTCCTACTTTGATGATAATTAATGGTTTATCATGTATGTTTTACTTACCTATGAACTCACCAACCCTGTGTTGACACTTGATTTCACATGTATTCTCAGGTATCTATTAGGAGCTTATGGATATGCACGTAGGATCATATAAGAGCTCAAGATACATATTGATTATTATTTGAGATATGATTAGACGTATTGTTAAGAACAATCTATCTTTTATTTCCGCTACATAAATATTTCTTACTCTGAATATTATGGAATGATTATCTAAAATAATCATATAGATACTGCATCTCATGTGCGACTAATGTGTTCGATCCTGTTTGCTCACCCCTCCGTGATAAATTCTAGACCCGGAATTGAGGGTGTGACAGATTGGTATCAGAGCCATTGGTTATAGTGATTAGGAATTGCATCTAGCCTATAGCCACACACAATAGTTGCACAAAGTAAATTTCCTTAGTTTGAGATCGACTAGGATTAAGAAGTTATATGCTTAACTTAGATACTTGTTTCCCTAAACTTAACTTTGACTCTTTGACTTTCCCCGATAAATGAGCTTCCTAAACTTATTCTCAACGACACGTGGATCTACACTTATCGTTGTGGGTTCAATTCCTTAGACTTTATGTCTAATCTATGAAAATCTTATTGAGGATTTGATTCTATGAACCAAATAAACTTGTGTGACACATAGACACCTGTAATCTGGATTTCCTGGCAAAAAGCCTTCGGCTAAGGCAAGCATATCGTATAAATCTCATTACGAGACCAGTTATATTTACCTGGGGATTTCTGGGATGAGTGATAAACTATGGTCAATACACAAGTCTCTAAGGCAAATGGGTCAACTTACCTTGACGTGTTCCGTTTGATAGTCTAAGCTACGCTTGTCCAACCTAAGGAGAGACTTGTTTCCCTAGTACTCATGCTTTGCTGAATTTAATTGAAAAACCTAGTTTTCTTAAATTCCATCTATCTTACAGTAATTGTCCATACTTTGAATATTTTATACAGAATGCATCTATTGAATATATCAAAGTGTGAATTCTCACAGAACCATTCGTGAGAAAGACAAAATGGAGAAGCTTGCAAGGATTTACATCAAAGAAATTATCTCTAGACACGGAGTGCCAGTGTCTATCATCTCTGATCGTGACGCACGATTTACATCTATCTTTTGGGATAAACTTCAGAAATCTCTAGGCACTCGCCTAGATATGAGCACAGCCTATCACCCTCAGACTGATGGCCAAAATGAAAGAACCATACAGACTCTTGAGGATATGCTAAGGGCTTATGTTATTGAAGGTCATCTACCTTTGGTAGAGACTCATATAATAATAGCTATCATTCGAGCATCAAGGCGGCACCATTCGAGGCCTTATATGGACGTAATGTAGATCACCGCTTTGCTGGGCAGAAGTTGGAAATAGTCAACTTACTGGCCCAGAACTGATCTTTGAACTCATGAGAAATTGTCCAGATAAGAGAACGCGTGGCTGCTGCCAGGGATCGCCAGAAAAGCTACGCTGATAAACCGCAAGCCACTTGAATTTCAGATAGGAGATAAATTTTGCTAAAGGTATCTCCCTGGAAGGGAGTTATACGCTTTAGGAAACGAGGGAAATTGAACCCTCGCTACTTGGGGCCTTTTGAAATTGTCAGAAGGATCGGCCCAGTAGACTATGAATTAAATCTACCTGCTGAACTTGGTGGTGTGCACAATGTTTTTCACATATCCAATCTAAGGAAGTGTTTATCCGATAAATCCCTGGTTGTGCCTTTAAAGGAACTGCAAGTAGATGAGATTTGTTGAGGAACCAGTTGAAATCATGGATAGGGAAGTTAAACAACTAAAGCATAGCAAGATTCCGGTTGTCAGAGTTCAGTGGAACTCCCGGCGTGGTCCTGAGTTCACTTAGGAATGAGAGGACGAAATGATACGCAAGTATCTTAATTTGTTCAAGAATGTTGCCAGTACATCTTAATTTTCGGGAAGAAAATTCCTCTAACAGGGGGATGATGTGACAACCCGAAAAAAATTCTGGTACCTTTAATTGAACTATACGGTTTAAAACGGTAACATCTCGAATTTTATTTAATTAAAAGTTAATTTTATAAACAATTAATTTTAAATATGTTGAGGTTAATTTCAAAAATCAATAACTATAATAATAATAATAATAATACTATTAATAATTTACAAGAATTATTATATATATATTAAACACAAGTGTCGGTTATGTGAGGGGAGGTACTGTAGCTCACAGTACCTCTATGTCTGCGTGGTGTACAACTCTTGATATCTTATCTTCTTCTTCAACCCCACTCACCATCATCCATCGGACCCAATAGGAGGTTCATGACTCGCCGGAATCGGATCCGCAGTGCAACCAGTGCTCCCTCTTCCTCCTCTTCATCGGCCTCGCCCTCCTCCACCTCCTCCTCGCTGTCTGCAATCTCCTCATCATCTTCCCCTTTCTCACCCAGGTAACAATACACCACCAATGTTCAATCTTCATGCTGTTTTCATCTTCCCCGTATACCTCATCGGATGCCCCACCTCCTGCCACCAACACCTACGCGCCGGAGGAGCAGAGGGCGCCATCGCAGCACCACCAGCAGTTGATATTTACTTCACCTTTCGAACCAAAAATTCAACATTTCTTCACTCAATTTCACTCCATCTATCCCTTTTCACAACCCTTTTTCAATTCCTTCAAAACTCAACACAATTGAGCACCATGGGTGTTCAAATTCGAGCACCAGAGGTCGATAATCTCACCGATAAAGCGTTGATGATGAGAGAATCACTTCACAAGAGTCAATTGATCACCGATAACATGGTTTCGATACTGGGTTCGTTCGATCACCGTCTTTCTGCCCTTGAAACAGCCATGCGTCCGACTCAGGTAATCTTAAAGGATTTTGATCTGTTTGTTTAACTTTAGTGAGTACCCATTTTGTATATTTGGTTGATTTGTGAGAAAATGTTGAGAAATTGGACGGGGTTTGAAATTTAGGGGAAAGTTATAGAAATTTTGATATGATTTGTGGTAGTTAAAGAAGTTAAAGAAACCCCTTTTAAGAGTTTTATACTTTTATGTGAACAAGAATCAAGAACATGTAGTTAATTCCTTGAATAAGTTAAATGAGGGAACAATAGATGATGATCACAACAATTGGTAATGCCCTTAAAATTTTAACTGTATGTGAACCCAGATACCTAGACTTGGGATCTCTTTGTGGGCACCATGAGTGGACTAAGGAATTTGATGCAACATTGTACTCGACGGAATGTGCATAGCAGTTAATTGAGTTGGGACGTCATTTTTGTTATAGAAGAGAGATATTTGATATTCCAAAATCAGTATGGTTATGCTGACCACACAATCGTTGGGAAGTAGTTGCATGTGCATTCCAGATTTGCCGATGCTACGCAAGATGGCTGACCATGATGGCATGATCCACCTTCGACAGGACATGGATGAGCAGGGAGGCGAAAGACAAAGAAAAAGAGGAGGCATTGATAAAGATAGAAAGTAGAAAATGCTATCATGGTCCGTCCATCTCTCAAGCATAGGCATTTCAGGAACGCACATGTAATTACTTTCGAGCGAGTGTGTGTAATGTATGATCATACGGACTTTGGAATCTCCAACACCTCTTCCAAATAGAAAACGCCGCACTAACTCAATCGATTGCTCTACCTACTCCGTCGAGGATGGTGTTGGTTCTAATACCACACGTTTGCTCATGGTGCTCATCAATGGGTATGTTCTCCAAAAACATTATGTCTGTCGACAACTTAGTCCTAACCAAAGGGTGGGCACAGTGACCTGAAAGAGATACGAAATGGGAATCACTTATTGCTCGACAAGAGAAAAATTATAACTGGCGGTCGCCAGACATTTAACTGTGAAATATACCCCAACATACCTGCCATTGAGAACTCTGCTAGATTCCCATTTTTAGTTTTGATGAATACCCATTTGCCCTTTTAGAGATAATTTTGATAACATAGTTTGTATTAGGGTTTATAATATAGGCAGAATGAGTTGTTTTGATATGTCATCTACTTGGGTTGTCATCTACTTGGGTTGTCATTTTTCTCATGTGTTCATGGTCCGTTTGTTGGCCTGAGGACGACGGCTTGACGGAGGCGGGAAGGAGGATAACATCCCTTCCGCCACCGTCGTTAGCGCCGCCGCGGGCGGTGGCTTCTGGGCGCTGCCGGCTCGGCAGGATTTCGGTCAGGTATGGATTCGGGTGGATTTCGGTCGGATTTAAACTTTTGATCCAGATTTATATATATTTGCTACAACATGTATTGATTTGCAACTTGATTACTTTGAATTCATTCCTGATGCGAATCCGATGAGTAGATCGTTCGCAGAATCTGTTCAATGATGAGAATCAGATCTGGATTTTAGCTTTTTAGGTTTGTCTGAACGAATTTAAACAATGATGAAATTTGATAATATGATGTTCAGTGATCTTCTGATTATAAATCAGGTCATGAATCTTATTAAACTTCCTTGATCTAAGCTTCAATTTCCAATTTGGATGAGATCATAACTTATGATATGATTAGCCTGATTTTAAATGTGTTTGATTAGATTCAAGTTCTGACCAAATTGTACTGGGGAGATGCAAGGGAGAAGCTGATTGAAACCATTGATGATCTGAAGCTGATACTATGGTCATGGGTAGCAGAGGACTGAGTGTTCTCAAGAGGTGTCTTTTCTATTGAAAACCATAGTGTTAGAACTAAAAAGAACAGAGATTGGCAAGAGAAGTTGCATGTTGTTGTGTTTAAACCTAAGGAAATCATGTATTCAAAGCCAATTCTGAGGTACCCGCATACTAATTTTGGTTCAAATTGATGATTTTTGTTACTTTTTATATATAAAAAAATCTTGATCCTGTTATTGGTACACTGCAATTAGGCTGAGTACCTAGACCTCGAAATGCTGTGGGATCATTTGAATGATGCCATTGACACTATAATTAGGAAAGATGAGACCATGGAAACTGGTGAATTTTTGCTCCCTGTGTTGAAGGTATGCTAATTTCACATTCTTGAAAGTTTGTAACTCTCAATACTTTTGATATTGATGGTGCTTCAAAGCATACACAATTTCAAACTTGCACTCAACGAATTGCTTTATTTATATATAAATGAAAGCACCCATCATATATGATATATCACATCTTCAAATTTGATTTCTGCAAAGAATTCAACTAAACGATGACGTTTTCAAGATTATGTTTTATTTCATTTTTTGGCTTTATAATTTTGTTTCATGGTGTTCAAGCATGGAGCAAAGAAGGACATGTCATCACAGACAAAAAGCACAAGTACGTACATATTTATATGCACTCAATAATGACTTCATAAGTGTTTTATATATGATTACAACTATTTATATTTATTCGTTTATTATTGGTTATTGATGTAATCTAATTTGTTCCATCTTCAAACTGGACATGGATACCATTCATAACTATTTATATTTATTCGTTTATGCGACGGTGTATATTTTGCAAGGATTTAATTATATGTTATTTTTGGATGATTGAATGACCAAGCTTCATCTTTAGAGTTTAGAGCATCTGTTGCGTATATGTTCTATAAGATTTATAGATTTCTAGGATCATACATGGTATGCATTTGCCTTTTGATTGTTTAAAATGTTTTTTTAGGATGTTTGATTGGATCTACTAGAAAGGGATTGCCTTTCAGAATGTAGCTTTGTAGTTGTGGGATGTTTTCTTGAATCCATGTTTGGTATTGTCGACTTTCGATGGTGCCTGCATGTGTTTGTTCCTTCTATTTGATTTTTGATATTAGCTTTTATACTTTAAATATCATGGTGTGAAATAGTAATTTTTGCCATTCAAGAAATCAGAGAAAGCAAATGCTTAACTAGGGGTCTTATAATTGATGTTTGTCATCTTTAAGGGTTTGATTTTCATAATTTGTTTTTATTTGATTTTTGGGGTTATGGTTATAGATGAGATTGTGTTTATATTTGTTCTTCAATATTATAAATTAGCGTTTGTAGATGACGCAAAAAATGTATATAGAGTTATTTAATTCTTTTAATATTTATATTCTCCATTGGTCGTAGTGAAGAAAGAGTTGGGTTCTTATGCCAAAAATCAAGGGAAAAAGCTCAAGTCTTAGCATGAGGAAAGTTCGTTGTTATGAGTTCCGCTGCCACGACACTGGTTGAAAACATAGAAGCCAACAAGCTTCTCACAAGGTATAATTCTTGATTATAAGGTTTTTTAAGCAAATAATCATCCATAGGATACCATTAGGGACATGATTTAGGTTTACGTAGCTTACATGTGTATGAAAAAAATTACTCTTTGAACACTTTCAAACCCGTATGTAAAACCAATTTTACGTTTTTTCTATATTTTGATGGCTTCGATTTTTTACGTTTTCCTGAATTTTCGGAGCAACCAAATCATTTGGTGTGTAAAAGCAGAAACATTGCTGATACGAGTTGGCATATACAAAGATTAGATTTCAAGAAAGGGTTTAAAAGTATGTGGTGCATACAAATAGATTTCAGACCAACTAACCATGATTTAAGTTAAATGAATTTAAGTATTTATAATTTATAAACATATATATATGTTGAAGTCTTTCTATAAATAACTATGTATATTTGATTCTTAACATATATCACCTTTTGTGTGTGTGATGCAAGGTTAAATTTGCGTTGTTATTTTTAGACGGTCGAAAATATCTATCCTGCTTGATAGAAAACTGATTTGTGAAACTGATTTGTTACCAATTGGTTCGACTCGCGTCATATGTAGATTGTGAACATAGTGGAAGTTATTGTTTCAACTACTTGGGTGATTCTTTGGTGTTTCGGAATGTGAAGTTGTGTTGTGGAAGCAATCAAAGGAGGAGATGATTATGCATGACATTTATCATGTATTTTATTTATTTATTGTATACATCAAGAAGAAGTCGAAAGTCGTTTGGTCGTTTCAATTACATATAACCATTGTAAATTTACTTTTGTTGTTTATACACGTTGGTTTGTTTTTCATAACGAATCCCGCCGCAACGCGCGGTGGGAGTATAACTAGTTAATGTTAAAAACTATTTAAAACTTAATTAAAAAGGTTAAGGGGGTTGTCACCCCTCGCTTATAGCGGAAACACGAGGATGCGACGGACGGGATCGTCATAACACTTGGTATAATTACAGAGACATATTATATGCAAAATCCTCGTGTCATGACGTTGCCCGACACAATGGTGACTTGTGTCGTGGTTAGTCAGTGCCACGACTATCATAGTCTTATTAATTCCAAATCTAATTACACACGGTTCACAAATGAAACAAATGATATACATGACTAATGCAAAGCTTATTGAAATCCTGAGGGTCTCGGCTAAGGCATCAACTCTAGCTATCCTCTTTGATTATGATCACCTGAAAAGATATGCTCAAAATGTCAACACATAATGTTGGTGAGTTTCGCAGGTTTAAATTTAAAACATTTGATGCTGTATAGAATTTGATATGGAATAATACTGCAAGCACAAACCACATAACATGTGTTTAAAGACAACCAAACCTAATGACGTTATGCATATAAATCTGTCGGAATATTCACCCTTGGCCGGATTGCTGGCAGCTGTGTTGGTAACTCGCAAGTTAACCAATCGTCGAAGGGTGGGGGTGTCAACCCAGTAGTACTACCAATACCTATCCGTTGGTTCCTAGCCCGGAATTAATGGTTGTAAGAATAGAATAACACCATGTATGTATTAGAATATAAGAATAGTATCACATTGATTCCAAGTATGAAAACAAATATACAGTGTACAGCATCGAAAACGGGTGAGCATACTTTTCCCCCAAGTTTGAAAAACATTGAAACAATTATAAAAGCATAAAAAGGGCCACGGAACTCACCTCAGTTCTCGTGTGATGTTGATAAGCTAGTAAATTCCTCCTAAGAATTATAATTCACATAAGTAAATAAATACAAATTCATAACCTAAATAAGTTAGATCTTTGAACCTGGTGTTCAATTGATCTAGGATTTGGTTCTCGGGAATTTGTTATAAACATTAAATCATTTAATTATTTTGTTAATTCTTAATAATAATTTTAACATATCATTATGTTAAAATGAATTTTAGACATTATTTAAATATGTAGGTTTGTATTTAATTTAGTAAGATTTTATAATTAAATTTATAAAATCTAATGTGTATTTGTCTTATCAAATATGTAATGTTTACAAGTTTTAATTAATCTCTACCTTTATATATTTTATAAAAAAATATAACTTGAATATAATGATCGTAATAATTTTTGAAATTATAAAAACATCTTTATAATTTCCATAATTATCATAATACAATATCCAACAATGAATTTATAATTTAAATTATTATTTAGAGTTCATTTTTATAAAAATGATTATTTATAACATTTATAAATAATATTTTTAAATATTATAAGATGTTTTTGATAGAATAAATTTACAGAAAATGATTATATACTTTCTAAAATAACAAGTTTATAAAAATTATTTTTAAAATTTTCAGAATTTTTCTGTATTTTTAAAAGTCTAAAAAGCTATTTTTAAAAAAATGTTGGGGGCCGGGTTCGAACCCGTGACCTCCAACTAAACCACACACGCACCAAACCAGTGAGCCAAGGGACTCATCCGCGTTTAAACCCGGTTCCAATTTGTTTTATCATTTGTTTCCAAATCACCACCAAATCGTATGAACCCTAGTTCATAGATTGATCCAATTGAACATTAAATCAATAACAATTACTGAATAGACATGGGGCTTTGATTCCCCATGTAATTTCGTGCATGCATGTGTGTTTAATTTACCAGAGCGAGATCGGATTGATGATGAACATACCTAGAACAGTCGCGACTTATACAAAGATTGATTCCAGTGGAGAACGTTGATGATAATCAAATTACTTCTACAGGAAGTTTCTAATTGTTCTAATGATGAAAAGCCCTATGTTAATTTTGTGAAATAGAACTCAGAAAGTGGAATTCGATTATGTTGCAGGTCGACGATAAATGTGTTGATAGAATGTGGTGTTTCAATGTGTTTCGATCGAATTGAGTTTACCATCAGTTTATAAACAATCAAAGGATCGTGAGTGCTCATTTAATTTAATCTTAGTGGCGTTTTAGTGGTCGATTTGGGTGGGTGGTCGGCCGAAAAAATTAGGTTCAGTGGATCCGCACAATCGATTCATTTTTCAAACTGGGGTGGGTTCGAGTTCGAATCACCCACTCGAAAATGTCGGTGATTTTATTGAATTAAATCCGTGTATTTTGGCGTGTTGAACCTCGCCGGAGGTTGCCGGAATTTTTGGCCGGAGATGGGGAATCGACGGGCGGGGGTTGGGTTTTCAAAAAATTGCAGAATGGCCCCTGTGGTTTCTGGATTTATTATTTCATGTTTAAAGTTTAAAAATCAGTTTTTAAAATTTACAAATTACCCCCCTGAACTTATTAAATCAATTTAATAATTTTATAAATCATTATTAATAACAATATCTTCATTATTATTAATGTTATCATTATTAACATTATTATTTTTAAATAATATATATTATTATTATTATTTATTATTTTTATTATTATTAATATTATCATTAAATAATAATAAAAAAAATATAAAAATAAACTATAAATTCACATAAAAATTATATTAAATTATAAAAAAATTTTCGGGTTGTCACATCATCCCCCTGTTAGAGGAATTTTTGTCCCGAAAATTAAGATGTACTGGCAACATCCTTGAAACGGCTAGGATACTTACGCATCATTTCGTCCTCTCGTTCCAAAGTGAACTTAGGACCATGCCGGGTGTTCCACCGAACACTGCCAATCAGAATTTTTCTATGCATAAGTTGTTTAACTTATCGATCCATAATTTCCAGAATAAAATCTCGTGGTAAGGTGATGTCTAGAAATCAAGATAAGACCAACAATGATAAGAAAGGTTATCCGTCGGAATTTAAGAATCCCAAACGTCACCATATGAAACGATCTTAACGCATATCTTGTGAATATGTATTTCTCCTTTGACCAACCATCGGTCTAAAAAAAATAATAAACTATGCGAAGATCTTGGAATGAGTTCACGAAAATGGTTAAGAATATTATTAAAACAGAAAATGAATCAATCATTCAGAATAACGATTGATGTTTTAACGTCATACCACGGTGTACGAATATTTGAAACGGGTGCAGGTTAATTTCTCGACGTTGTGAGATAATGGGTTTGCTTTTACATAAAGATTACTCTGAACCTTTCCTTGGTGGGTAAACTCGATAGCATTGCTGATCAAGTGGGTGAGAATTTGTCTAATCCGTAAAACATCACCATTAACCTCCACTGGGACATCACCTCTTCTTGGCCTAAATTTTGTGGCCTCCAACCTCAGAACTCCTAAATCAACTTAGGAAGAGTCGAGGATGTCACTAATAAGTTGAAGGACTAGATCATCAGAAGACAACATGACACTCAAAAGTTGTTTCTGATTTTTATCAAGTTTTGTTGTTGATAGAATTTCTGCTATGCTAACGACCCCTGATAATGGAGATCTCATCTCGTGTGACTGGTTGCTAGCATTTGTTTTGCTCTCATCGTTACCTCTGTAATATGAACATATTAAGTTATGTCTCCTGGCCTTCTGTACAGCTATTTCTTTCTTAGTTTTGCCATCTTTTCTCTCTTTTTCACCTGATCAGTGATTTCCATGCCCATGTAATTAACACCACTTCCTCCCCATCTTTGCTGAACACGGGTTCAACATATATTAAGAATGTTTGGCTCTAAATAACTCAGTCTCAAAAGTAATTCCTCTCTTTACTGGTAACTCTCTCCAGAACTTCTCTTTTAAAGTCTTGTTGTTCAAATAGAAATTTAATGATTTTCAAGCTTAAGGATTCAAAAGCGATTCAAGAAGTGACGCGAACAATAGGAAAGGTATTTGTAAACATGTTTTGCAAGGTAGCAATATCTAAGTAAGTTTACATACGCAGTTCAACAAACCATGAGTTTCAGCTGAGAACATTTATATGACTTAAAAGTCATGTTCATGAGTTGATAATATCTTCAGCAGAGGATTGTTTAGGAAGGCTATTATCGCACAATCACGTTTTGATGATAACTCAAATGAAAGGAATAAACGTTTCCATATAGCTAGGTCAAAATACGAGGATAAAGGGAGAGAAATTGATTTAAGAATTTTAAGTGCTCCAAGCTTGGAATCCAAATCAACTTAATACGATCGAGTCTCCTTTCAGGTTCAGAAATCATGCTTTGGCTTGGTAGGTCGAATTACCAACATCGGTTCATCCTTCAAGTTACTTCATCCTTCTCGTTACTTGATTATAACCATGGTAAGTTGAAGATCAAGAGTTGAGATTTAGTCATCAAGGTATGGAATTCATGCTTATCTTGATAATAACAAGAAAACAATCGAGGGTTGACATTTGTCACCAAAATACGGGGTTTCGATCCTATTTTGGTGAGATCATGTCATTTGTGAAATGTAAATTTCAATGAGAATAATTGAAGTCAATCCTCAAGATAAGGAAGTCACCCTAATCCAGAGGATGAAATTTCACAAACAAACAAATGGAAAACCATTTATCGCAATAGTGATTCATCAAAGTAAGGGAATCTCCCCTGCTTTGATGAGATAGAATCATTTAGGAGATACGAGTGTTCTTAGTCATAGGTTGACTTGCAAACTCTTGCATTTCCCACGGTGCAAGCAGTATGAAGCTTGACTTAACGACGAAAGGAAATTAATATCAATTAGGAATTCGGAAAAAAAATTAAAGTTACATCAGTGTAACGAAGGAAAGATCGTGCTTACAAGCTTAAGATCGAAATTCGGGATCGCAGAATTTGTTATGATGGTGTTCAAATCTTGAATGATTTAAATCAGAAAGACGAAATCAAGGACAAGAATGATTCGTCATTACAATGAGATGTGAACATTCGATTCGCAATCGAAGGGAATTCATGGACTTCTCAAGATATGAGGTTAGCCATAACCTTATTGAAGACATGCGTACTTATAAGTGGTAACTAGGTTATAGTTAGTTATTCAATTATTGAGGTGAGTGACCACTTATAATTAACAAGTATCCCGAGATGTAGGAATTCCACCTACAGCCTTGCATGTTCTTAATTATAGGACACGTTCTTAAGAGGATTTGAGAACCGTAAGTAACGGTTTAAAGTTTTGAAGACCATTCGGTGTTTAGGAAAGTGTTCTCAATACTTTCAAATCACTGTAGTAATCTGGTAGCTTCTTCGGTTTTACTGAGCTTAGTGGGTTTGCAAGAACTGAAATGCTTGTAGGTACAAGCACGTGGAGGGTTAGGACAAACAGAGATTTGAGCAGGGTTCGCGCCTTGATTCAGATGAGTTAGGAGGGTTGGTATGACCGTAGCAACCTTTCGTGCCACAATAGTAGTAACCTTACGGCCAGAGTTTCTAGATCGGTATCGTTTTTTTTTTTGACGAGTAGACATTTTGAAATATCATTAAGATATTTTATGAGAATTGGGCAATACGAGCTATACAACATGAAAACAACTATCAGGAATTTGGCGTAATAATAATGAGATGTTTCGTGTGTAATCGTTTGATTCGTAATTCGAAGCGAGTATGTTGACTAACCAAAGTTTTAAGTTAACCACATCTTTGTTGAAGACATGCGTTCCGATAAGCAGATACTCATCCCACTCTTCCAACATTGCATGTATTGGGTGGTGAGGCATAGACTTTGTCGAGATTTTGAAAACCACGAATAACGAGTCAAAGCTCATTTTGAAAATTATTTGATTTAGGCACGCAATGCCTTGACTATGATTTTAGATTTGTGTGTGCTTTGATAGGAATCAAAGTATAAAAAGAATCACATATGGTTCTACTTATCAAGTTTCAATAACCCATGCTTCGGTTCATCAAGATCATTATGTAGCCTAGTTTAAGCACATTCTTAGTATACCGGTGATGTTTATATATAGGGTTCCCCGCAGCGTTCCCACCACATCCACGATATACTTTGGAATATACTTAAACTAGTTACATAACATCTTAATTTTTCCTTAGCATCATTCTAAAGAATAATGTATTATAAGTTTGATGTGAGCTACCGCAACTTATGTATAGGCGGTTTTACCAGCATATAAATGGCTACAGTCAAACCTATACATCGGTTCCACACGGGAATTGATGGCTGTAAAGAAAACATTCCCAAAGTGTAAATAGTTTAATGTGACGTAGCAAGATCCACAAAGCGCATACGTATAGTTTATATGACGTAGCAAGATCCACAAAGCGCATACGTATAAGTTTATATGACGTAGCAAGATCCACAAAGCGCATACGTATAGATTACAACCAAACCAATCCTTAGGTCCCATTACTGGAACTAATGGTTGTAATGGATGCTCGACAAAGAAAAACCACAAAGTAGACCCACAAAGAAGAACCACACCGCCGAAAGCATCCAAGATCAATAGCATTCACAAGTAATCATCATACAACACTTAGCATCAAGTATTAGCACATAATAGAGTATAGCCACCAAGTAACATATAAGGTAGCAACATAGCATAGAGTTAAGAGTCATAATAGCATCATGCCTCAGATAATCAGGATCATCACGTAGCCCAGTTTAAACACATTCTTGGTATACCAAGGATGCTTATATATAGGGTTCCCCGCAGCGTTCCCACCACATCCGTGGTATACTTAGAACGATGCCTAAACCAGTTACGTGACATCCGTTTATCCTTAGCATAAGGTCAATATGATTGGAAATACCATGAAGACTTTAAGTAGGACAGGACTTGAGTAAGTGTTGATAATGTTTGATTGCCTTCAACAAGGACTTATAATGTTTGATTGCCTTCAACAAGGACTTACAATGTTTGATTGCCTTTAATAAGGACTTACAATGTTTGATTGCCTTCAACAAGGACTTACTAGAATTATGACCCTAGCACCGTAGGGTATAGAATAGAAACGTGTGATACCCATGATCGTTACCTCATGGTAAGATTAACCAGACTTCTCATGCATGGTGAATTGCAATTACGTGTGCACCCGTAATGGTAATTTACCTTGCATGGTCACCCTAGCTCCACTTACCCCAAGTTAACATCATAGTATTATCTAGATTCATCAAGCACAAATCATGTAATGTCCTTATGTCCATGAGCCAATAGTATTCCAATAATTGCATGTAATAGCAAGTAAGCATATAAGCACATTATGTCTAATGATAACTGCATATCCGTCATACTTTCAGGATTTCAGTCATAACCATGATAGGGTCGGATTCAATATCCGAGATCAACGCTACGTGTGATCACCGAAGTTCCCTAATGTTGTGGCATACAAGCGTAACGTTTTTAGTATAAAAGTATCCCATGGAGAAAGACTAAGAGTAATAATGTCTTTCCCGGGATGTTCAGATAACACGTGTACATGTATAAAATCAAGTATGTAGGAACATACTTGTAGATTATTAGGTATATAGGAATATACCTGTATATTAAGTTCATAGACTTAATATATTTGACCCATTTGCCTTGTAGATCTGTGTATTGACCATAGTTTATCACTCATCCCAGAAATCCCCAGGTAAGCATACCAGGTCTCGTAATGAGATATATGCGATATGCTTGCCTTAGCCCGAGGGCCTTTTGCCAGGAAATCCAGAATACAGGTGTCTATGTGTTACACAATCATGAAAGACATTTAGGTAAAATCAAATGCACACAATCCCTAGCATGCATTCTATATGAAGGTTCTTAGGTTATAGTCTAGGTCGAATTCTCCACCTAAATCTCTATAACCAAGGCTCTGATACCAATCTGTCACACCCTCGCTTATAGCGGAAACACGAGGATGCGACGGACGGGATCGTCATAACACTTGGTATAATTACAGAGACATATTATATGTAAAATCCTCGTGTCATGACGTTGCCCGACACAATGGTGACTTGTGTCGTGGTTAGTCAGTGCCACGACTATCATAGTCTTATTAATTCCAAATCTAATTACACACAGTTCACAAATGAAACAAATGATATACATGACTAATGCAAAGCTTATTGAAATCCTGAGGGTCTCGGCTAAGGCATCAACTCTAGCTATCCTCTTTGATTATGATCACCTGAAAAGATATGCTCAAAAATGTCAACACATAATGTTGGTGAGTTCCGCAGGTTTAAATTTAAAACATTTGATGCTGTATAGAATTTGATATGGAATAATACTGCAAGCACAAACCACATAACAGTGTTTAAAGACAACCAAACCTAATGACGTTATGCATATAAATCTGTCGGAATATATTCACCCTTGGCGGATTGCTGGCAGCTGTGTTGGTAACTCGCAAGTTAACCAATCGTCGAAGGGTGGGGGTGTCAACCCGTAGTACTACCAATACCTATCCGTTGGTTCCTAGCCCGGAATTAATGGTTGTAAGAATAGAATAACACCATGTATGTATTAGAATATAAGAATAGTATCACATTGATTCCAAGTATGAAAACAAAATATACAGTGTACAGCATCGAAAACGGGTGAGCATACTTTTCCCCAAGTTTGAAAAACATTGAAACAATTATAAAAGCATAAAAAGGGGCCACGGAACTCACCTTAGTTCTCGTGTGATGTTGATAAGCTAGTAAATTCCTCCTAAGGAATTATAATTCACATAAGTAAATAAATACAATCATAACCTAAATAAGTTAGATCTTTGAACCTGGTGTTCAATTGATCTAGGATTTGGTTCTCGGGAATTTGTTATAAACATTAAATCATTTAATTATTTTTGTTAATTCTTTAATAATAATTTTAACATATCATTATGTTAAAATGAATTTTAGACATTATTTAAATATGTAGGTTTGTATTTAATTTAGTAAGATTTTATAATTAAATTTATAAAATCTAATGTGTATTTGTCTTATCGAATATGTAATGTTTACAATTGTTTAATTAATCTCTACCTTTATATATTTTATAAAAAAAAATAACTTGAATATAATGATCGTAATAATTTTTGAAATTATAAAAACATCTTTATAATTTCCATAATTATCATAATACAATATCCAACAATGAATTTATAATTTAAATTATTATTTAGAGTTCATTTTTATAAAAATGATTATTTATAACATTTATAAATAATATTTTATAAATATTATTAAGATGTTTTTGGTAGAATAAATTTACAGAAAATGATTATATACTTTCTAAAATAACAAAAGTTTATAAAATTATTTTTAAAATTTTTTAGAATTTTTCTGTATTTTTAAAAGTCTTAAAAAGCTATTTTTAAAAAAAATGTTGGGGGGCGGGTTCGAACCCGTGACCTCCAACTAAACCACACACGCACCAAACCAGTGAGCCAAGGGACTCATCCGCGTTTAAACCCGGTTCCAATTTGTTTTATCATTTGTTTCCAAATCACCACCAAATCGTATGAACCCTAGTTCATAGATTGATCCAATTGAACATTAAATCAATAACAATTACTGAAATAGACATGGGGCTTTGATTCCCATGTATTTCGTGCATGCATGTGTGTTTAATTTACCAGAGCGAGATCGGATTGATGATGAACATACCTAGAACAGTCGCGACTTATACAAAGATTGATTCCAGTGGAGAACGTTGATGATAATCAAATTACTTCTACAGGAAGTTTCTAATTGTTCTAATGATGAAAAGCCCTATGTTAATTTTGTGAAATAGAACTCAGAAAGTGGAATTCGATTATGTTACAGGTCGACGATAAATGTGTTGATAGAATGTGGTTGTTTCAATGTGTTTTCGATCGAATTGAGTTTACCATCAGTTTATAAACAATCAAAGGATCGTGAGTGCTCATTTAATTTAATCTTAGTGGCGTTTTAGTGGTCGATTTGGGTGGGTGGTCGGCCGAAAAAAATTAGGTTCAGTGGATCCGCACAATCGATTCAATTTTTCAAACTGGGGTGGGTTCGAGTTCGAATCACCCACTCGAAAATGTCGGGTGATTTTATTGAATAAATCCGTGTATTTTGGCGTGTTGAACCTCGCCGGAGGTTGCCGGAATTTTGGCCGGAGATGGGGAATCGACGGGCGGGGTTGGGTTTTCAAAAATTGCAGAATGGCCCCTGTGGTTTCTGGATTTTATTATTTCATGTTAAAGTTTAAAAATCAGTTTTTTAAAATTTACAAATTACCCCCCTGAACTTATTAATCAATTTAATAATTTTATAAATCATTATTAATAACAATATCTTCATTATTATTAATGTTATCATTATTAACATTATTATTTTTAAATAATAATAATATTATTATTATTATTGTTATTATTTTTATTATTATTAATATTATCATTAAATAATAATAAAAAAATATAAAAATAAACTATAAATTCACATAAAATTATATTAATTATAAAAAAAATTTCGGGTTGTCACAGGGGTATTTGTGTAATTTCTGAAACTTATAATTAAAGTTTATGACATAAAATGTTGAACTTTAAACCACAGGGACCAAATGTGTAAATTATTTTAAAACCCAACCTCCCACCCGTCGCCCCCGTGTTCTCCGGCCACTATTCCGGCGGCCCTCCGGCGAAGCCAAACAACCACATTTAGCGATTTCAGTTCAATCAAATCTCCCCGACACATTCTAGTGGGTGATTCGAACCTGTGCCCACTTCAAATTGAAAAAATTCGAGTGCGATTGGAACCTAACCCACTCAATATACTTTCGGCCACTTTTTCGGCCACAAATCGCACTGAACATTAATAATAATCAAAAGTAATGACGCATTAACGATCGTTTAAACATTTAAAAGCTACCATCGAGTTCAATTTCACCGAAAAACACACACCTCGCGGTCGATCACCATCGTCTTCCTCGACCTGCAACCAAGTCGATTACTACCCTGTGAGCTTTATATCACGAAATCAACATAGGGCTTTTTCTCATTGGATCCCTTAGAAGCTTTCTGTACAACCGATTTGATTATCATTATCGTTTGGATAACAATCGAATTTCACATCAGACGTGACCTGTTCATCGAGTGTTCATCATCAATCCGACATATTTCTGGTAAATTAAATATATGAACATGCACGAAAATACATGGGGAATCAAAGCCCCATGTTTATTTCAGTAATCGTTGTTGATTCGATGCTCAATTTTATCGATCGATGATCTAGGGTTCATATGATTTGGGGGTGTTCGGTTGGAACAAGTTAAAAGAAATTGGAACCGGGTTCTACCGTGGCTGTATGCCTTGGTTCACCGGTTCCATGCTTCCTTGCTATTCTTGAGGTCCCGGGTTCGACCCCGGGCACCTCCTATTATTTTTTAAATGCCTTTTTGCAGCTTTTAAAAATAAATAAAATTCCTAAAAATCATAAAAATGACTTTTATAATTTCCTTTATTTTAAAGGTTATCAAATGAATTCTGGAAAATAATATATATTTATTTATTTACGGATTTAATAAATAAATAAATATAAAGACTACCTAAACATATTTAATTATTTTTAGACAATAAATAAAACTTGTAAACGTTACTTATTTGATAAGATAAATACAAATTAGATTTTATAAATTTAATTATAAATCTTATTAAATTAAATACGAACTTACATATTTAATAACTAGTTTTAATATCCAGACGCGCGTTGCGCGTCTTGAAAAAGCTGTAAATCGATACTCTATAAACTATCTAAGACAGGAAGATCACACCGAGAGGACCACGCCGACCACAAAATGTCGGTAACACCACAGTTTGAGACTATTAAAATCAACAATTTTCGCTTTAAAGTTGGGCTCAGAGTGTGTAAAGAAATGACTCCATCATGGCCGGAGGGCGGGTTGCAGGCAATAACCTGCCATCCTACACCCCTTTCAGGGCTGGACAATGTCCTCAATCAATTTTTACTCAGACCCATCAACTCATCACAACCCATTAGAATGAAACTAAAAGATGTTACCTGAATCTGTAGCAAGATCCCATACTTCCATAACTGATTCAATTGCACGTTCCTGAGGAGCATGTAGAACAATTGTTGTGGATCCCACAACACATAAAGCACAACCAAGGACCCTAAAAATATGTAATTTTTCTTGTAAAATGATATGTGCGAGTACAGTGCTGAGATACGGAATAATAACAATGTAAGACTGTTATGTGAAAGCGAAAGAAGAATTCAAACATATATTCATACCTTATTATAATGCTCAGTGCCCCAAGAGGAGTGACCAGAATAGGTGGTGCAAATGCATAGGCGGCAAAGTTTGCAACCTCTCTAACAACAACTGTACAAATAAGACGACAACATTAAACAAACACAACTATAATTTACCTAGGTTCCTTGAACCCCTTTAATCTTAAACAATATCAAATCAACAAACTCACTTATTATCATGCCTACCCACCATAGAGCCTCATATAAGTAAGAATATCCTCCACTTCCTAACAAAAACGATCAATATGTTAGTAAGTTCAACGTAAGTGTGTTATAACTATAGCACCACTATAAGAAAGCATGATAAAGAACATGCATCCAAAAAGCGAATCTATATGTTAAAATCTGATGAAAATGGAATGACTTGTATACCAGAAACTCCTGTAATATCCTGAACTCCAACATTATTGGTTTATACATGACGCAACAGTCAACAATTTGTTTTTTTTATTCTAAGTATTCAAACAAAGGTACCACAGAAACACTACTATATGAACAGACGATCACGTGATCAACCGAGACTTGCTTAAGTGATGCATGATCTTATATCAAGTTAGTTTTGTGTATTCACATTCAAACTATGTTCTTTAACGCAACTGTTCTTTAACAGCTATAAACATTCTTGGTTCACGTGATCACGTGATCAACAGAAACACTACTATAAACAGACGATCACGTGATCAACAGAAACATTATTGGTTGCAAGACTCATTAACGCAGCTGTTCTTTAACAGCTATAACATGGTTTGATTTCATCTGTAAACTATAGTTTTCCTAAATATTATGGCATATAACTGCATCCCTTATTCATCTGATGTTCATATTCAATTTTTGAAAACATTTCAGCGGCTTCATAAGTATAAGGTACCAATAATCTAAAATCAGTCAACTCACTCAATATAAAAGAATCATTCCATAAGGGTTCTAACTAACTAATATAGTAATACTAAATTACTAACAGCAACTCTTTAGTACAACCATATAACAAATACCCGTTGCAGGAAACAAAAGTTCAAATATTGAATTTATGCGGTTTAACAATTTACATATGATCATTATTACAATTCTTGTATAACACCATCCATTCAGAGCTCTTTGAGTTGCAGGTCATGTATCATCAAACCTTAAGCACTTGATACTCTCCATTCATAAAAAAAACAGACTATTTTACTTCTATGAATCTCCAACTCTTGCAGTGATAGCACAAATTGGAATATGGAAAGTAGTTATTTAACTTTATTTAACTAAAAGATACAAAAAGTTACCACTAATATGAAGTTTGAAAGTTAGTTTGGCTAGATCTAATAATCAAATAAGTCAACATCAAACTGTATCTTTATCTTTTCTTCTTTAAACAGGAGTAAGCACAATCTCTAGAGTTCACTAAAGCTTCTGCAATCACTAACCAAGACCAATCAAGATTACAACTTACATAAATAACTTGAATAAAAGTCATTCTTTTTCAAGTAAAAAAGAGGGTTTATGACAAGATCCAAAAGGGGAAAAAGAAACATACCTCTCAAATCCAAAAAAGACCAAAAAAAAAAAAATTAAAACTTTGATCAACTTTTGCAAGATATTCACCTTTCTTGAGGCTTCAAATCATCATTCAACAACAGAAACTAAAATTCAAGATTGAGATTCAAGATTCAAGATTCAGACTAACCCCATGAAGGATTTGAATGGATGCGGTAGTTGAGCTGCAGAAATTGTTCTGCCGGTACACCGCCACCGCCACAACCGCGACCGCCATACCAACACCAACACCAACACGTCCACCACCACACCGCTGCCATGCACCACACCAGCCTCGCCGCACCATACTCCACCATGCCATCACATAATCGGAGCGCGAGTTCAAACACCGAAAACCTGACCTCCGCCTCCACCAACAAATCCACCACGGCACCACCCCCAATTTGGGTTTTAGGGTTCGGTTTTAGTGCGAAAGGGGTAAGAAGATGTGTATGTATAGATAGAGGGGAAAGAGGAGACCTTGCGAGATAATCGGGGATTTGAAGCGCTGGTTTTGATTTCCAGCTGGTTGGAGTCCAGTTTCCGGTGGAAATTCCGGTGGCGCGGGCAGCGGTGATGGGTTTGGAGGGAGGAGTTGCGGTGGGAGTGAAGAGTTTGCGGTGGTGGTGGTGGCGGTAGGGTGGTGGTTTGAGGGAGGAGAAAGGGGAGGCTCCGGAGACGATGGTGGTCTTGGTGGCTATTGTGCCGGTGGTTTCTAGAAAGTAGTGGCAGAGAGAAGATGAAGATAAGCAGCGGGAAGAACGCATAAAATACTTCAAGATTGTGCAGGTGGTTCTAGAGGGCTACTGTTCTACTATTCATGACAACTGTTCATACTGTTCATGAGCTTTGGTAATTTCATAATAGATAATGTCTAAAACTTATTTAGAACATATTGATATGTTAAAATCATTGTTAAATTAATCAAATATTATGAAATGTAAATCTTTAGTTATTAAAGAATTAACAAAAATAACTAAATGATTTAATTATATGTTTATAACAAATCCCAGAAAACCAAACCCTAGATCAATTGAACACCAGGTTCAAGATCTAACTTATTTAGGTTATGGATTCGTATCTATTTGCTTATGTGAATTATAATTCCTTAGGAGGAATTTACTAGCTTGTCAACACCACCCAAGAACTGAGGTGAGTTCATACTTAACTATTCCCCTTTTTAATCATTAAATATTTTAGGGATGATACATGTTGTAATTAAAATTACAAATTATTTTTGTGTATTATGTTAAATAATAATTGAATCATATCTATGATTACATATGGTTACTATGAAAATCCTTCTCTGTATACTGGACTATAAACAAGCAGGGATCTTTTGGATAGTACTATCGGGGAGTGACTTACCCCCACAAAGGTTTGGACATATGGTCCTTACCAAGATGCACCAAGATCTTATAAGTCATTCGGGATGACTGTTCTGGGTTGAGAAGGCAGATGTGCACTATGTAAAGTTTGCCAATATAGTTCCACTTACAACCCATATGAGGATAAATGTAAAGGAGGATTTGCTCCCACTGATTTGAAATTATTATGATTAATATAATATACACACAAAAAGGATAATAAACTATGATACATGGGCAATTCTTATGTGAAAGATTTGTTGGCTTGTACTTAGTAAGTATGTGGGATAGCGAGTTCACCTTATAAAAAGGGTTCCAACAGGCTATTCATATACAAATAAACTATGATACATGGGCAAATCCTATATGAAGGATTTGTTGGCTTGTACCTAGTAAGTATGTGGGATAGCGGGTTCACCTTATAAAAGGGTTCTGACAGGCTATTCATATACAAAGTGATACCAGTGAGTAGTTTATACTCACACTTTTACAGTAACTCCTACTTTGATGATAATTAATGGTTTATCATTTATGTTTTACTTACCTATGAACTCACCAACCCTGTGTTGACACTTGATTTTACATGTATTCTCAGGTATCTATTAGGAGCTTATGGATATGCACGTAGGATCATATAAGAGCTCAAGATACATATTGATTATTATTTGAGATATAATTAGATGTATTGTTAAGAAACAATCTATCTTTTATTTCCGCTACGTATAATATTTCTTACTCTGAATATTAATGGAATGATTATCTATAATTTATCATATAGATAACTGCATCTCATGTGCGACTAATGTGTTCGATCCTGTTTGCTCACCCCTCCGTGATAAATTCCAGACCCGGGATTTGAGGGTGTGACATACTTTCTCTATGTAACATCGGTAACAGACTAGTTTACTATCATTTTTCATTTATTTGGCTTATCCCTCTCAGACTTGTAGTTTTAATGTAACATTTTGAACCTTTGAGTACTTTTGATGTCCCAAATAATTAGTTCCCTGTGTACTTTCATATTCCATAGTTTTGAATCAATCTCACAGATTTGATGTCCTTGTTTTTCAGATTTTCTGTCCACCCTCGTTTTTTGAGTAATTTAAATAGTAACTACTGAAACTAAACCTATTCTCCCCCTAAAATTCTAAAATCGAAAATCTTTTTGTGTTTTTGGATTTTTAAAGACAGGAAAATAAAATAAAGAAAAATTAAAAAAATAAAACATAAAGACGGACTAAAAACTAGATTCTTCTGGAATCACATCACTTTTATTAACGCCATTGACCTCTAAGAGATATAAAAACCGAGGTTTATCGAATGCTTTTGTGTAGAGGTCGGCGTGTTGAAAATCCGTATTAATTTTAACAACATCGATTAATTGCTTTTCAAAACAGTCATGTATAAAGTGATATTTAATACTGATGTGTTTAGTCTTAGGGTGTTGGACCGGATTTTTAGTGACAACAATTACAACAGAATTATCAACATAAATAGGGGTGTTAGAAAATTGCAAACCATAGTCTCACATTTGCTGTTGAATCCAGATGATTTGGGAACAGCAACTTGCAGCGGCAACGTATTCGGCTTCACATGTCGATAGAGCTACCGACGTCTGCTTCTTACATTGCCAGGTGACTAAGCGTCTTCCAAAGAACTGACATCCCGCTGATGTTGACTTGTAATTCATCTTACGGCCACCGTAATCCGAGTCACTATACGCTGTAAGCTCAAAGTCATCATCATGAGGATACCACAACCCAAGTGTTGTAGTACCCTTCAGATAACAAAAAATCCTCTTTACCCCAATTAGATGATTTACTTTAGGTTTTGTCTGATATTTGGAACAGAGACCCGTGGCGTACATAATATCAGGACGAGAAACTGTGAGGTACATGAGAGATCCGGTCATTCCTTGATACATGGTGGCATCAACTAGATCACCATTTTCGTCGGGTGCCACATCGTGGTTCGTGGCAAGTGGAGTCCCAACAACCGTTGCATTCTCCATGTCAAACTGACTAAGGATATCTCCTACATATTTGGTCTGATGCAGGAAGATACCATTTGGTGTCTGATCTACTTGTAAACCGAGAAAGAACTTCATCTCTCCCATTGTGCTCATTTCAAACTCAGCTTTTATCACAGACTCAAATTCATTACATAATGCTTCATTCTTAGAACTGAAGATTATGTCATCCACGTATATCTGCACCAGTAGTAAATCACCATCCTTTTCTTTGATGAACAGCGTGCAGTCAATAACCCCTCTGCGAAAACCATGTTTCAGTAGGTGAGTAGAGAGTTTCTCGTACCTGGCTCGAGGGGCTTGATGTAGCCCATACAATGCCTTGTCCAGTTTATAAACTCTATCCCGATGATAAGGATCCTCGAATCCTTCAGATTGACTGACAAACACTGTTTCCCAGATTCACCATGAAGGAATACACTTTTCACATCCAGTTGATAGACTTTAATTTGTATGTAGGATGCATAGACTAAGAAGATACAAATAACTTCCATCCTTTCCACAGGTGCAAACACTTCATTGTAGTCAATGCCTTCAACTTGTCTGAACCCTTGCACGACAAGCCGAGCCTTGTTCCTGATTATGACCCCTTGGTCATCTTTCTTACACCGAAGAATCCATTTTGTGCCAATCACCTTTGCACCTTTTGGTCTGTCCACAAGTGTCCAGACTCCTAACTTCTTGAACTGAAGGAGTTCTTCTAGCGTAGCTCTTACCCATGCCTCATCTTTTAAAGCCTCGCTGACATGCTTTGGCTCAACTTGAGACACAAAGCATCAATAAGCACCATCATGTAAGTATCCTTTTTCCATGACTACAGCATAATCAGCTGAGTATAGCTGATTTCTTGTTTGAACTCCCGATAGAATGTCCCTAATGATGTTGTCCAGGGGATGATGTACATTAACTCGAGTTCCTGGAGTGGTGGGTACTACGACTTGAGTATCCAGATTCCGAACTGTTGGAGTATGCGGTTCAGAAGTGTCAGCTGCATCATGATCAGAGGCTGGAGTGCTTTCGGTAGTAGGAACCTATTCTTCCTGTTCCATATTTGTGGTTTTAACTGCTTCATCATCAGAGGAAGAATCACTTACCACAAGCACTTCCCCTGAAGGGCTAGAAGTATCATCTAATGGAACTGATGATGTTAAGTCTATATGGGAGCATTCAGAACATCGTACATCATTCGTGCGGCTAAGTCATCATTAGAGTGGGAGGGAAGTAGATTGAAGGATTTGAAAAATCCACCATAGTCGAAGAAAAAGGAAGGTCCTTTTCCTGTAGGGGTGGTGTATCTTTGAACATCAACATTGCACCACACTTCTACCTGACCAGTTGAGTTATTGTGAACCGTTTATCTGGTATATTGTATCCAAGGAAGATACCTTCTTCTGCCTTCTCGCAGAACTTCCCAGTCTGATTCTTCTTTAGCAGCATGCAAGGTGCACCAAATGGTTCCAGATACTCCAAATTGGGTTTACGTTATTGGAGCAACTAATAACAAGTTTTTCCATGACGTTTGAATACCAAGACCTGATTTAGAGTATAACATGCATTAGCTACTGCCTCGTTCCAGAATTAAAGTGGCAGTTTGGAGTCAGCTAGCATAGTCCTTGTTGTCTCTATCAAGCTTCGATTCTTCCTTTCAGCAACACCATTCATTTGTGGAGTGTAGGTAGAGGTAAACTGATGAACAATTCCCTTCTCTCAATAAAAGACCTCCATCCACTGATTCTTGAACTCTGTCCTGTTGTCTGATCGATTCTTTCTTACTTTCAGCTTGTAGAGAGACTCCAATGTGGTCACGAGATGTTTGAATGATTCAAATGTCTCTGATTTAGCTTTCAGAAACATTACCCAAGAGAATCTTGAGTAATCATCCGTCACCACAAAGCAGTACTAATCCCCGACTATGCTTTTTGTGCTCACTGGGCCAAACAGATCCATGTGTAGAAGCTCGAGAGGATGTCGATAGAATTAAGTTTCTTTGCTTTGTGATACTTCTTGTGATACTTCTTGGTCTGTTTCCCTTTCTTGCAAGCAACACAGAAATCTAGGAGCTGAAAATTCTTGACCGTAACTCCATCTACTAGATCGTCCTGAACTAGATGATTCATCTTCTTGGGATTGATGTGTCCTATTCTCCTGTGCCAGGAGACTGAATCTTTTTTGTTACTTTTGACAAGAAGCACTGAGCTGCAGACTCAGTTGTGGAGGCTTTTAATAGGTCCAAGATATAAAGGTCGTTATATCTTGAAGCCGACATTAGCACTTGCTCCTCCGGGATGACATACTCCTTCTTCAGTATGTAGCATCTTTTATTGTCAAACACAACCTTGAACCCCTTATCATAGATTTGGGAGACAGAAAGTAAGTTGTTCTGTAGTTGCTGAACATAGTTGACCTTGTCAAACTTCACTTTCTCGTTTCCCACTTCGCCTTGCGTGGTGATGTAACCTCCTTTGTTCCCAGCGAATGACACGTGTCCCCCTTTAGTTTGCTTGAAGTTGAAAAGGAGGGATGAATTCCCGGTCATGTGCCTGGACGCCCCACTATCAATAATCCAGGTATTAGTGATAGCGCTGTAGAGGACACCCTTCATATACAATGGAAATGGTTAGTTCAGGTTTGGGACCCAAGCCTTAATAGGCTTAGGTGTCCCAGAGGTATCACACATCATGAACTCAACCCACTAACCTATCGAGGATGAGGGCGCATCTTTCTCTTTCTTATCTTCACTATCTGACATAATAGTTGATTTTTCCTTCCATAAACCAGTTCTATGTAAGGCCTGTTTATGGTAACCAGACGATTGGCTTATGGTTTGAACTTTAGGTTCACTAATAATCCTAGATTTAACTTTAGGTGACACAACTTCGCTTTTAGCTTGTCTGTGTTGACTTTGGTGCTTTAAAGGAGTATTAGATCTGATTTTAGAAAATTTTGGTTTTTCATCACCAAAAAGTTCTATTTTCCTTTTAGGTGTCTGATAGTAAGGATAATTTGGAGAGATGTGTCCTCGTTTTCCATAACTGTAGCAGGATCTCCCTTCGACAGTATGAGGAAAACATTGATGAGGGGTTGAGTTTGGTCAGGGGCTGGGTAGTTTCTTTTCCTTTTAGATGTTTCTCCTTCTTCAATAAAATTAATTGTTTTGACATTTAGAACATCTTTTGCTTTCATTTGTTTTAAATTTTGATGACTTGCTGGTTTAAGGGTTGTTGAATTAGATTGTTTAGGTTCTGAAATAGACGTTTTTGAACCCGACCCTAAGTTAACTTTCTCAATTTTATCAGTCAAGTCTTCAACAGGCATCTTATCTTTTGATCACAAAGTAGTATTCTTCTGTTCAGTGACAGACTTCATAGGTTTACCCGTAGAATCTGGATCACGGACCAGAGGAGTAGACACCACATGATTCTTCACCGGGTTATTATTGATTGGTCTACATTTAGTGTTCAAAAGGACAGCATGTGGTGGCGGTACTACTTTATAACCCAGACCTTCCCAGCTATTTTTTCTTTCACTAAGTTTTGAACTATATGTGAAGAACTTGCCAAACTGTGCAGTTTTGTTTTAACGATTCAACTTCTACTTGCAAAAATGCTTTCTCCTTTTTAGTTTCTTCTAAAGAGTTTAAATAGAACTTAATATTATTAGACTGATTTAAAGCAACAACCTCGGTTTCCCTTAGTTGTTTCCGTAACAGTTCTATCTTTTCTTTGAAGCTGCACTCATTTTGTTTTAACAGACGGTTTGCTTCAGTGCAGAGTTGTAAATCATTTACTAGATTATCATTGTGTTCTAATAACCTAGAAAACTTTAAATAAATGCTTTCTCTAAATTTATCACATTCAGTACAAGCATGTTTATCAAATAATTCGTCTTTAGAATATACCTATGTAGAACTAGACGAATCAGCCATCAGTGCAGTGTCAGATTCTTTAGTGACTTGAGATTCTGAATTTTCAGCACTTAACTCTTCTTCAACCAAGTGATCAACGACATCCCTAGCTTCTTCAATATCTGAACTCGCATGATCAGCTATGATGTCTCCCTTACTTGCAGATCCATCATCTAAGGTATCAACAAAAGCAACATTTGATTCACCCTCGGACACAAATCGGAAGGAAAAATCTTGTCCTTCATCACCATGTGCAACCAAAGCCTTAGAATCTTTACTTAACGATGCTCCAACCTTCTCCTTGTCTTGACGGTTGAACGTGGGAAAAGGATTTCCATTCCCAGTCTTCTTTGGCTTTGTGCACTCACGTTTGAAGTGCCCCTTCTCTCCATAATTAAAGCACGTGACTTTGGTTTTGTCAAATCCAAATGTTATGTCTTTAGTAGAAACCAAATTCTACCCTGTCTTTTTGACAAACTTCTTTGCTCTTCTAATAGCACTAGCTAAGGCCCACATAATATCCATGTGTTCCAGCTCAGTTTCATCAACTTGCTCGTAGTCCTCGTCAGCAAGATGACAGTCCCCAATCTTACCAGCAACTAACCCATCATTAGATTGAACAACAGCAGCTAGAAGGTCCATATGTTCTTTAGCAACTTCCACGGTGACATTTCCGAGATTTTCGGTCTTTAACTTGGTAGTATTTGTCTCAAGAACAATGTATTGGGTGCTGGTTGACCCTGACGTTTCGGTTCCCGATGAGCTGCTTTGGGAAGGAGCAGAAGAGTTAGACACAAACGTAGTTTGAAGCGGTGCGCCTGAAGTAGTAGGGGTTGGAACTGAGTTGTATAGTGCAGGATTCTGAGCATAGGATCCTTTCTTTGACTTGTATTTCTGACGCAACTCTTCCTCCCTTAACTTCAGAATGAAATCATGTCACACCCTCAATTTCCACAAACGGGGTATTACCGTTAGGCGTGTGACTTCCAGGATCTCAGCCACTAGTTATACCAAACGACACGTTAATTATAAAACATAATTTATTTTTAAAGTTTTATATTACCAAAGACTGAGTTATTAACGTAAACATAACAAAAGTTGCGGAAGCATAATAAATCTTAATTGTTTAAATGGCGCAACATGCGCAAACCGAATAAATAAAATTTATTGAAAAACGTTAAATAAGTCACGTGGATGATAAATGCATGAATGAAATGCTCCTAAGCGTGCACATCTTGTGAACCTGAAAGAAACATGCTAAAGTGTCAACACAAGGTTGGTGAGTTCACAGGTTTTGATAAACAGAACATAAAGTAAAACGATATAGTAAACAAAGTAATATCAGTAGATAGCTAGTCTACTCAACCAGTTACTAAGTGTATGAAGTTTGCAACCGAAGCTGACAATGTAAATGAACGCCTCGGCTGTGTATACCAGGTCACGGCAACAAAAATTAGGTCAATTAAACACCCGTTTGACGAACGTTGTGCTAGCGCGACTAGCCCGGGTGGGGTTTGTCAAACCCTGTAGATCTACTCAAAATTACCTCGCTATACTACATACATTAACGGTTCGAGAATGAGGACTTAAGTGGTAACACACTAGTAAACAAGTGATATTACAGTAATACTGATCAATGAAAAATGAATTTGTTTCCCACGTTTCTTTCACCCCAAGAAAGTAGTTAAAAGCGGGGCTGAGAACTCACCTTAATTGCACAGCAAAAACAATTAACGTAATTACGAGCGGTTAAGTTCCTGAACAACCTGGATGCACGTTTATTATATAGTTAATAATAAATATTAATTATAAACAATTAGGTTGTACGGTTTCGCGTTCTTGGTTCGAGTCCCTTTTTGACATTAACACAATCACCATTCTATAACACCAATACAATTTCGCACAACATACAATATGTAGGTATTCTATATACATACACATGCTATACAAGCTGTATAAATCATACATAATATATGTTGTACACCTATATTATTAATATTACCACGTTACCAAACCTCTATTATCTATATATATATATATTGTACACCCACATTTTGTGAAGTACCGCACATCTGGTGAGATTGTTCCTTCTCCCTCTCTTTTACTTTCTAGTTTAGGCTGATATTGGCTGGGTTAGGAGTACCAGTAGCTGTTGAGATAACTGTGTTGCTGATCTGTTTGTGTGATCTCTTTTTTTTTTGTTGGCCTTCACTGATTTACTGGCTTACTGGTTTGTGTGTTGAGATAACTGGTTTGTGTGTTGCTGATCTGTTTGTGTGATCTGTTTGTGTGTGATCTGGTTTGTGTGATCTGTTTTTTTGTTGCTCTTTACTGGTTTGTGTAATTTCTATTGCTCCTTATAGGTTACTGGTGTACTGGTGCATCACTTGTGTGATATGTTTTCTGGTGCATCACTTGTTTGATATAATTCTTGTCTAATTGATTACTGGTTATAACTTGCTGATTAGTTGTTTAATTGTTAGTGTTTTGATATTAATGTGGAGTAAGTTGTATATTGTTGGTTGAGGGGGTGTGTTGAGCATTCGTGGGTTGTTGTCCTCATTTCTGGTCAATCTTAGAACTGTTCTCTACATAGGTTTCATTGGCTTATTTGAATCTATACTCAGGATAGTGTGTCATTGTGTGAAGCGGTGATCATTGTTGCTATTTTTTTGATTAAGTCTAGTCCATCGTGTACTGTTGAACGCGTGTGACGATTGCTTTTGATTGTGCTTTACTTCTGCTAAAATTCCATTTTTTAGGGGTGTTCTAGTGGACTCTGTTAGGTAATTATAGACAGCAGGTGTCATCATGCTGTCCCGAGATCATGTTCGGTGACAAGAGGTGCGAATACAAGGAAAAAGGATTTTAGATTAAGAGTGGCATCGTGGAATGTAGGAACCCTAACTAGCAAGTTACTAGAGTTAATTGATGTGCTAAGGAAACGTAGGGTCCAGATAGCGAGTCTTCAGGAGACTAGATGGCGGGGTGAGAGAGCAACAGAGTGCAATAGTTATAAACTATGGTATTCAGGGTCTGACAGAACGAAAAATGGAGTAGGGTTTCTAGTTGCTAAGGAACTCCAAGATAATGTAGTGGAGGTAAGAAGATACGATGATAGAATTATGCTGTTAAGAATAGTAATAGGGGATGAAGTAGTGGCAGTAGTTAGTGCGTATGCTCCACATGTTGGACTAGGAGAAACAGAAAGAAAAAAGTTCTGGGAGAGTTTAGATCACGTTATGGGTGACATACCTAGAGACGAAAAAATATGCATAGGAGGAGACTTTAATGGGCATATCGGTAAGGATAATGACCACTTCCAGTCGGTGCATGGAGGCTTCGGGTATGGCCTTAGGAATGAAGGCGGTAAGGAGCTTCTTGACTTCGCAGTAGCGCATGACTTAGGAATCATAAATTCGTTTTTTAAGAAAAGGGAATCACATCTAATCACGTTTAGCAGCGGCGGGAGACACACGCAGATAGACTATTTGTTGACGAGGAGAGAAGATCGTAACTCGTGGAAGGACTGTAAGACAATCCCAGGAGAGACAGTTGTGACACAACATCATATGTTAGTGGCGGATATACGCGTGAAGAGACCAATTGTCCAACAAAACAAGAGAATTAGACATACGATCAAATGGAGCCAGCTCAAGGACGAAAACATTACCATCTTTAGAGATAAGGTCATACCAATGAACCGTCCTGGACCACAGGAAGACGCAAATCAAAAGTGGGAGGCCATGGCAAATACGCTCATCCAAGCAGCTAAAGAAACGCTTGGAGTTACAACAAAGAGGACAGGCGACCATAAGGAATCTTGGTGGTGGAACAAAAATGTACAGGAGAAGATACGAATAAAACAACAAAGTTTCAGAGAGCTTATACGCTGTAACAATGAGGAAGAATGCCCAGAGCTAAAAGATAAATACAAGGAGGCTAAGAGAGAGGCGAAGAAATCGATGTCAGAGGCAAAGAACGCGGCGTATGAGATGATGTATAAACGACTAGAGACGAAAGAAGGAGAGCATCACATGTTTAAGTTAGCCAAGGCAAGAGACAGCAGAAGACAAGACCTGAGAATTGTGAAGTTTATAAAGGCTGCGGATGGAAAAGTTTTGGTGAACGACAATGACATCAAAGGGAGATGGAAAACTTACTTCGATAACCTTTACAACATAAACAACCCAAATAAACAAGCTGAGATAGATAATACAACCCAAACAACACAACAAAACAATTGCTACTGTAGAAGCATCACAGTAGACAAAGTTACGAGAGCTATGAAGAAAATGGGAAGGGCTAAAGCGGTGGGGCCAGACAACATACCGATTGAAGTGTGGAAATGCCTGGGAGATGAGGGGCTCAATGGCTAACAGATTTATTCAACACTATCTTTATGACAGGAAAGATGCCGGACCAGTGGAGAACCAGTGTTATAGTCCCCATATACAAGAAAAAAGGAGATGTACAAAGTTGCAAAAATTACAGGGGAATAAAGCTATTGAGTCACACGATGAAACTATGGAAAAGAGTTATTGACATGAGAATTAGATGAGAAACTCAGATAGCGTCAAACCAATTTGGATTTATGCCAGGACGCTCTACAACAGAAGCAATACACGCCATAAGGAGGATAATGGAGAAATACAGAGAAAAGAAAAAGGACCTCCATATGGTATTCATCAACCTAGAAAAGGCCTATGACAGCATTCTGCGTCAACTAATTGGAAAGTCTACGACTCAGAAGGGTACCAGAGAGGTATATCCAAATAATCAAGGATATGTATGAGGGGGCAAAAACGTGTGTGCGAGCCCCGATCGGAGACACAGACTCATTCACAGTGGAAGTGGGACTCCACCAAGGATCGGCTGAGCCCATTTCTCTTCACAGTAGTGTTGGATGAGATGACCAAGTCTATACAGCAGCCAGTTCCATGGTGCATGCTCTTTGCGGATGATATTGTCTTAATATCGGAATCTAAAAGGATGCTTAACGACAGGCTAGAACAGTGGAGAGCAGCACTAGAGCGCAAAGGTTTAAGGATAAGTCGCTCAAAGACAGAATACATGCATTGTAACTTTAGTGGCGAGGCGGAAGAGGACACCCAAATCAGTATCCAGGGTATGGCGGTCCCACAAACGTCTAGGTACAAATACCTGGGCTCGTACTTGCAGGAGAACGGAGAGATACACAGCGATGTAGCGCACCGTATTCAAGCAGGATGGTGCAAGTGGAGAGCAGCATCAGGGATCCTATGTGATAAGAGGTTTCCAGCAAAACTAAAGGGAAAGCTATATCGTGTGGCAGTACGTCCAGCTATGCTATATGGAACAGACTGCTGGGCCATAAAGAAATCGCACGAGAAACAAATAGAGGTAGCGGAAATGCGAATGCTGAGGTGGATGTGCGGTCACACGAGACTGGATCGGATAAGAAACGAAGTGTTTCGCCAGAAGCTAGAAGTGGCCTGTATCGCAGATAAAATACGAGAGGGAAGATTAAGATGGTTCGGGCATGTCAAGAGGAGACCAATGGCGGCACCAGTTAGAGCAGTAGAGAACATCATCTTAGAGGGTAGGAGGAGTAGAGGAAGACCTAAATTGACTTGGGATGAGGTAATTAGACGAGATATGATACACTTGCACCTCTCTGAGCACATGATTGAGGATAGGACTGAGTGGAGGCGTAGAATTAAAATTAAGGACTTCTAGTTCGAACTATAAGCAGGAAGGGTATTCGAAGTCTGGTTGCGGGGCCTGATGTCTAAGTAGCCCATATCTGCCCTTTAACAGTGATTCTGCATGCACCTACGATATTGTATGCTATGTGTTGTTTGGTTTATTGTGTACTGTAGGCTATGTGTTGTATGATTTATTGTATGATGCCTTGCTAGCGATATGGCTCTTTTGGTATACTGTATGCTATGTGTTGGATGATTTAGTGTTTGTTGTCTTGCTATCAGTATGCCTTTTGCTACCAAGTCGGGGGTCTCTTTGGAAGCGGTCTCTCTACCTAACAAGATAGAGGAAAGACTCGCCTACACCTACCCTCCCCAGACCCTGCTCTTGAGTGGGATATACTGGGTTTGTTTGTTTGTTTGTTTGTTATATTGTACAATATGATTATTGTATACTTTTCCTTACATATATCTGCTCTCCATCGAAACCCACCATATATAATATATATATATATATATATATATATAGATATATATATATATATATATATATATATATATATATATTATATATATATATATATATATATATATATATATATATATATATAATATATATATATATATATATATTATAAGCCACACCAACACACATCAAAACAGAAACATATTTACACAACTAAATGCAATGAACCTATACCCAAAACTTAACCACATACACCCATGTATAATTGTTACTCATATTAAATCCAAACAAAAGCATACCCATGTTAGTTTATACATACTGCAGAAAGAAGACACACACAAGAACTCACGCATATTGGCTACTTACGCATACATACATACCATATGCTTCACCCATACAACCCAAAACACACACACACAAAATCTTAATCCTCATCCAAACGTACCCACTGCACAAAACACATACAAACATATTGCATAAAGCATCCACTGCCGCCTACATACATACACACACAAGAACACATACATACATCCACATACGTGCTTATGCACGACACAAACCAAAGGTCCAAACCACCCGCACCCAACCCCACGGTTGAACACACACACAAAAAACGTAGAACACACATGGCACACACACAACACACCGTACACACACTCATAAAACCATTTAATTACCACAATCCTTGAGCCTGTACGCCATCATACGTGAGAACCGTAACCAAACTCGAAACCATACATAACGAACATGAGTAAACGAAATAGAGGGATCTACCGAACAACCAGTACCGATTGTCTTTCGCGACAACCTATAGATGAGAGTAGAGATCAGCGATGAAGAAGTCGCCCGGACGACAGGACGAAGCTGTCGGAGGTGGGGTGGTTCGTCGGAGTGATTGTCGCGAGATTTGCCGTCAGGAGTATGCTTCTAGGGTTACGATATCGGTTTGGAAGAGAAGGGCCGAGAGGGTTACGGTTTATAGAAGGAAGTTGCCAAGGATGTTGCATTTTGGTCCTCCTAGATAGTATATTTGCACATTGGGTCTCCTAGATAGCATATTTGCACTTTGGGTTTGTTTAGTTTAATCACTAGAAGTTATATGTTAATAGTAATTATATTAATAATTATCATAGTCATTTAATAATGAAACTAGAAGTTATTTGTTAATAATTATAAGAATAATCATAATTATTTAATATAAGATTGTTAGTTAATTATAAAAAAATAATGGAGAAGGCTTAGGTTACGGAATGGTATTAACCTAAAAAAATACGGGTTGTCACAAATTATTTATGTCTAAAGTGGAAAGAATGTCGTTTTGCCTCAAATTAGACATAAATGGATCCCATTTGTCTGGCAAACCATCAGCAAAGCTAGAGACTTTATCTTCCATGGATGTGGTCATGCCATGAGTGTGCAACTCACTCATCAGATGATAGAATCTATCAATGATATCATCCAAGCTCTCTTTTCCAGTTGGTGAGAAATTGTCAAATTCCTTTTTAAGAGCTTTTGCCTTTAGTGCTTTCAGAGTTGCATTGCCTTCGTATCTCTTTCCCAAGGCCTCCCATAATTTCTTTGACTGCTTGTTCTCAGAAAACTGATGAAATATGTTGTTGGGTATTCTACATTTGAAGAAATTAAAGATTTCCAATATTATTAAAGTTGAAGACTTGAAGAACAAAAGCAACAAAAATATTAGTCTAGGGTTTATTTTGTAATTATTGTAAATGCTAGATTAGTATAAATATTAACATATATCATCATTGTAAGGTGTGAATAATTCTCCACCAAGTGTGGGAATTAGTTCCATCACCAACAACATCATATCATCATCATTCATGGATGATGATTTCAACATCAAATCAATAAACATCAAGCATTAAATACTTTTTGTATTCATCATTATTATTATTTTTGCAGCGAATCATCAAGTTTTGTTATTATCAATTTGAATCCTAAGATCCAAGCTCATCGTTCCCGTTCATATTGGAAATTCACAATTGGTATCAGAGCTGAAGTTGATGGATTCATATTGATTTTGATGAGATTTCATGGTTAGATTGCTAAAATTATTGAAGATCTGAAGAAAACTTGGAGAAAAAAGTCATGGGTGTTCTTCATGAGATCCAAGGATTTGAAGGTGAATCTGATGGATCTAGCACGAAATTGATGTTGTTTGATCATCATCCATGATCAAACCATCAATTAGAAGCAGAAGATTGACGTTTGGATCAGATTCCATGAAGATTGGAAAGAAGAGTAGAAGTTCGCTATTTATACACACTAGTGTGTGTTCTTGGTGTTTTCAGAAATTCCCAGATCTGAAACATGGAAATGGAGTTTGGATTAATTTGGATTCATCAACATGATGTTACAACAACAATTTAACAATCAAAGCATCATCAACATCAGTTTTTGGATCAAATCAAAATTCAAGTAAGTGGGTTTTTGCAAGTTCTTAGGGTTCTTCATTAATCCATGGATTTGGATGTGGATTAGGCTTAAAATTCGTGTTTAATTGATGAACAACAATTTACTACATCAATTAAAAATGAATCCATCATCAACAACAACAAATTAGAGCCAAAATGAAGTGATTTAGGGGCTGAAAAACAGAAGAGCTGATGGGAAATGTTCATGATGCGCCCCCTTGATGCTAATCATTTGATACGCCCCTTTTACTCTGTTTGGTGCGCCCCTTGTGGTTGCACAAAATGAGCAGCCATGAATCCTCTTGAACATCATTAGTTTTATTCCAAACTTCATCAACAACATCAAAACCATAAGAACAACATGAAGAACCCATGATTCAACATCAGCAACAGCTGCACAAGGGTTGAACAACAACAATTTTTAGCATTATGTTGCAGCAAATCATGAACATTAAGAGCCGTGTCTGAGCAGTATTTTAGGCTTTAAATAAGCACGTTTCTAGGGCAAAATGGGCTGCCTTTTAACAGCTCAAACAACATCATTTTAACAGCAAATTGAGCAGCTTAACAACAGCAAATTGGGTGGAATTTCAGCAACAGATTCTACAGCTGTTATGAAAAACACCAATTGATTAACACAAAGTGAACGAATTGTATTGAGGAATCAAAGATTAATTGTGAAAACAAGAAAAGAGAACTCTACCAGGAAACTCCTAATCAATGATCTTATAGAACACGATCACTATTAACGTCTATAAAACCAACTATAACAACTTCTTAACAGCATATTAAGAAGTTTACACTAACACCCCTTCAACTATAAGACTTCTACTAATTAAGACCAAAACAGACAACTTTAAGTAATTGTCAGAAACAACCCCTCTACTTAAAACATGACCTTCACATTAACAATCTCCACCTAAGTCTTGGTTTAAGTTCAACCAAGCCTTAAGTAATAAACACAAAACTTGAACTTCGATCCAGGTAGTGCCTTAGTCATCATATCTGCAGGGTTAGCATCAGTAGCAATCCAATTCACCTTCACCTCTTTAGAACAAATCATTCTCTGATAAAATACAACTTGACATTGATGTGTTTAGTTCTTTCATGAAAAACACTGTTCTTTGCTAACTGAACAGCCCCTGCATTATCACACCAAACCTCAAGAGCTTCCAAATCAACACCAAGATCTTTAACAAAGCCTTTTAACCAAAGTGATTCTTTTACTCCCTCAGTCAAAGATATAAACTTTGCCTCAGTGGTGGACAATGCAACCACATGCTGCAACTGTGATTTCCAGCTAACAACATTGCCCAACAACATGAAACAATAACCAGTAATAGACTTCCCAGAATCAAGATCTTTAGCATAGTCAGAATCCACAAATCCTGTGATCACCTTGCACTCTTTAACACTATTCTGATGAAATGTTAAACCAACATCTTGAGTACCCTTTAAGTATCTCAAGATCCACTTCACAACATACCAATGTGCCTTTCCAGGATTTGATAAATACCTACTGACTATACTAACTGCATGACCCATATCTAGTCTAGTACAAACCATCAAGTACATTAGGCTTCCAACTGCATTTGCATAAGGTACTTGCTCTATATACCTCTTCTCATCATCAGTCTTAGGACAATCTTCCTTAGACAACTTAAAATGAGAAGCCAAAGGAGTAATAACAGACTTAGCATCCACCATGCCATAATTCTGTAGTATCTTCTGTATGTAAGCAGCCTGAGACACCTTCAACACTCTATTTGCTCTATCTCTAGTAATCTGCATACCAAGAATCTTACTTGCCTTACCTAACTCCTTCATATCAAATTCATTCATCAAAAGCCCCTTTGTTTTACTAATCTCAGTTTTATCTTTACAAGCTATCAACATATCATCCACATATAACAACAAGTATATGAATGACCCTTTTTCATACTCTTTGTGATAAACACAACTGTCAAAAGCACTTCTTTCAAAACCAGTGCTTAACATATGATCATCAAACCTTTATACCATTGCCTTGGTGACTGCTTTAGACCATATAAACACCTTTGCAAAAGACAAGCTTTGTCTTCACTACCAACTACCTCATACCCCTTAGGTTGAACCATGTATATCTGTTCCTCCAGACTCCCATGTAAAAAGCAGTCTTTACATCCAGCTGTTCTAACTCTAAGTTAATAGAGGCAACCAAAGACAACAACACTCTTAATGAGGTATGCTTGACAACTGGAGAGAAAATTTCATTATAGTCTACACCAGGCTTTTGGGTAAACCCCATTGCAACTAACCTTGCCTTATACCTTGGACCATCTCCTTCTTTAATTCCCTCCTTTAACTTGTAAATCCACTTACATGATACAAGTTTTCCGATCCTTTGGTCTATCAGTCAACACCCAAGTACCATTAGTATACAATGAATTCATCTCCTCATCCATTGCTTGCTTCCACCTTTCAGCATCCTTAGATCTAAGAGCTTCTTCATATGTCAAAGGTTCAAGATTACATTCATCTTCCGTAGCCATAAAAGCCACTTAGAAATGCTATCATCCTGTCTGAACCTTAAGGGAGGAATGATGTTCCTTCTGGGTCTATCTCTTGCCAAGTTATACCTCATACCAGTACTTGATGTTTGACCATGTAAAGGTGAATGTCCATGTCCTACTTCAGCATTGCTTTCAGGAGCAGACTCCACCTCAACATGAACATCTTCTACTCATGAACCATGATTACCTTTGAAAGTAACTCTCTGAGTACCTTCGGAAGAAATTCCTTATAGACCACATCCTCTCTGAACTTAACATCTCTACTTACAATAAACTTTGACCCTGCTCATCTAACTTCCACAACCTATAACCCTTGACTCCCTCAGGATAGCCTAAAAATACATACTTGATTGCCCTGGGTTCGAATTTACCTTGACTTATATGTGCATAAGCCAAGGAACCAAATACCCTTAACCCATGACAGGATCTCAGCCTCTCGTTTGATCAATCAGATTGGTTTGCAGCGGATTTAGCACGTTAATTAGCAATTATAGCAAGAACATAAAAGATATTGCAATTAAAAGCACAAACATAAAGAGAGAAAAGAGTTCTGCGAAAAATTAATTGTTCTATTGCTCAACACGTTTCGGCCATTAAAACAGCATGGTTCACCATCCTTTTATAGGCGGCAAAAGGATGGTGATGATGTCCTTTCTCTGACATCAACAGATTATTAAAATTACAACTGACGGAACATAAAACTACTGAAGATGTCAACAGCTGACATCTTCTTACAAGTGTTCCTATCTTTTACAAGTACTGACAAAAGTAAACTACTGAAATCCTACAACGACTGAAGAACAAACTCTTCAGTCGTTTATAACTACTGATACTATAACAGCTGAAGAACAAGCTCTTCAGCTGTTGTACAACTACTGAAACAAAATTACAAAACTACTGAAAGGGAAAAACCATCACAACAACTGAAGAAGACTTCTTCAGCTGTTGTGACAAACTCTGAATCTTTAACACTTGGTTCTTCAGACTTAGGCTTCAGATGATGTATCAGCTGATGACTTCAGTAGATGTCATCAGCTGTTGTCTTCAGTTTTTGTCTTCAGACTTTGTGCTTCAGTAGAAGGTCTTCAGTTCTTCAGCTTTTGATTCTTCAGTACTTATCTTCAGTACTTGAAGTCTTCAGTACTTGTATGATCAGTACTTCAGACTTCAGTACTTGTCTTCAATACTCTAGAGTCTTCAGCTGTTGTTCTTCAGTTCTTTGATCTTCATACTTTGATCTTCAGACTTTGTCAGAACAGCTGATGGGAGTCTTCAGCAGTTGTTGCAGTGGCATGTGGGACTTAGAGGTTTTCCTGATCTTGGCTCATTGGTTCTTTTGTCCAACAAACTCCCCCTGAACCAATGCAGCCAAAACCTCTAATTATTTGTTGTCCCACTTATTGTTAGCATAAAGATTGGTCTATTTCCTTCTGGATCAGATCAGAAGTTGACCCTGATAAGCACTGGCCTGGGAGAAGGTTTCTAGTATTTGTTTGGCTAAGTATGGATGGGAGCTCTGTTTTGGGGAATTGGACACAGAGCTGTTATCCCATCCATGAAACCTACCTCCCATGTACTAGCCTGTAGGATTCTCTGGTGTAGGTTCGGACGAAAATCATTTGTTCTTTTTTGGTCATGTCTTCAGCCCCACCATCGAACAATCCTTCACGGCCGTACATCTCTGAGACAAACTTGACCTGTTTGCCATTCTTGAGCTCAACTGTTGTGATTTGCTTATATGCAAATTCATCTGGATGTTTGCCTTCTAGCAACAAGTTGAGCTCATCTTTGCGGAAGTTCTCAAGCTTCTTATAAACTTAGCCTTTCCTCACCATCCTATTCTCCAACATCATTTCAGGAGGTTGCTTAGATTTATAAGCCTTCTCGAACTCATCCATAATTTCCCAGGGTGTTAATACAAGAGCCACAGTTATTACTTCATCTACAATCCTCTTCATCTGGCTCTTGTACCTCACATGAATATCTTTCTTTGTGATCCTATGAGCCACCCTAGGATCAGGCCAAGTCCTCACTCTCTCTTTGTCATATTGGAAGGTTTGTTTGAGAGTGAAGAGTCTCAGAGCTTCCTTCTTCATGTTCATGATAGAGGTAGAGGCAGTATATGCTTGGTCAATTGACTTAAGCATTCAGCATCATGAAGCTGCTGCTGCTCCTCTTCCTCTATCTTAACCCTCACAGTATCCATCTGTGAGGTGGGAGTGATGGTTTGTGATTTGGCTTTAGGTAGAGGTATAACTGCAGAAATGGGCAGACTATCCTCCTCATCCTCCTCTTCTTCTTCTTCTTACAGCCTCAACACCCTTCTCTTCTTCTTCAAGGGTGGATCATTGGCTGCGGGTTTTGATGGTGAAGGGGTTGGTTTTGTGGGTTGTGGTTTGGTGGTTGGTGTGGGAATGTTGGCAGGCACTGCTAGCAACCTAGAAATAAGATCAGGTTTGGTTTGTTTTACTAGCAGGGTCCTGTTCCCAGCACCAGCTTCTGAGAGGGCCTCAGCGACCAGTCCTTTTATGAAGTCACCTGCTGAACAGATCTTGGCGGCTATAGCCAAGATTCTGTCCCTGGTCCATGCTTTGACATCAAGGACTGGCCTGCCCAGATACTTCGAAATGAATCTACTCATAGCCTCGAGTCTTTTTTTGTCCTCTTGGCTATAAGTAGACCATCGTGTTCGATCTCCCTAGTCTCCATCTTCCTGAGCTCCTGATCTAGCAATGCTGTGTCCTTGTCAAAGCCTTGCCTGAACAGCTAACCAATGGCAGAGTCCATTGATCTGCTTTGTTCAGCATCAGCCTCCTTGACAAGGGCTGCTAGATCGGAGTCAACCACCTTCTTTCCCTCCTCTCCCTTTTTCTTATAGTGACACTGAAATCCTTTTGGATTCCAGCCACTTCTATATGCTCAACCTCCCTCTCTTTCCTCTTCCTTTCTCCCTCACCCTACTACTCTCCTCAGCCCTCTCCCTCTCAACCACCACCTCTTTCTCTGCCTCTAACTCCTCCTCTCCCTCTTCTTCTTGGCTTGCACTGATGTCTCCCCCTTTTTGGGTGCATTGGTTGGGGTTTGACTATCAGTAAGCGCCTTAGTAATGGCCTCTCATCAATGGTTTGAATGACTATATCTTTTATTATGGGTGTGATGAGAGGCAGGATTTCTGGAGGATAGCATCCAGCTGCTCAGGGGGTTCTGACCCTGAGAGCTAGTGCCAGAAGCAGGGGCTGGTGGCGAGTTTGTGGGAGTGGCTCAGTGTTTGTGAGACCTTCGGGTGAAGGTGCCATCTGTGGGGTTGTGGTGGCAGATGGACTTCTATCTGAGTCATCTGAGCAAGCAGCTCTTTGAGTCTGCTTATCTCATCCTCTAAGATAATGTTGTGAGCTACAACATCGAAGAAGAAGCTCAGGTCATCATCAGTATGAACTGAATCACCTGACCTCCTGACAATGTCAGGATGTACATGCTCTAAGTGTGGCTCAGGAATAGCATGTGCCCCTTGTTCATGTTACTGGGGACTTCCAGCCTCCGGATTGGATCCATCATCAGCAGTTGCCTCTGGTGAGGTCTTATTGATGTTACCAGCTTCACCCTGCTCAGATGTTGATGCAGAGGAAGTGGCAGCCTCACCAGATTGTCCTATCTCCCTAGCCACACTGGGAGATTGGACTTGTGATTCTCTGTGCTGTGGGCTCCTACCGGCACTTGTATCCACCCCCTCTTCGGTTGGAGTCTCCCCAGTTGTAATAGGTTTCTGGGGAGAGGGTGGAGTGCTCAGATGGGTCAGCACTTTGGCTATTGCCAATGTAGGGCTTTGTGGGGCGGTCTCATCAGTAGATGGGCTCGAAGCAGTGTGCACAGGGGGAGGACTGTGCTTTTCAATGGCAGTCTTCTCAAGTGAGATAGACCCCAGAAGTGTGGCTGCCCCAGAAGTGGTTGCATCAGGCTCCTGTTGAGAGGAACCCTGTGCGGTTGTGGTAGGTGGAGTCATGGTAGCTGCTGGGAGAATCGAACCAGCAGCACATCCTGCATTTGTGTTGCAGGGGCATCTCAGGGGACTCATCTCCCTGAGTAGCCTTTTTGGGCTTCTTTTTGGCTTTTGGTTTGGTGGGGACTTTGGATTTGGAGGTGGAGGCTGTGGGTCCTGCTGCGTGGGTTTTCGCAGCCGGCCAGCCTGTTTTAGGGATTGGTCAGAGTTGTGCCTGGAGTATACCTCAGCTAGAACAGCCATGGCAGGGACCCCAGTGCCAACAAGTCCCTTAGCCTGAAGCTGGTTCTCTATTATGGCCATAATGAACCGAGGATACAAGATCCATCGGTTAGAAACTGGTTTTGTGGCAATATCCTTGATTTCCAAAAAATATAATATCTATTAAGTTTAAAGGTGTTTTTCAAGGATAGAGAACAATACCTGTTGCCACCTTGTTGACATCTGGTCCCATGAAGAGGTTTTGGGAGCCAGACACACATTCACCATATGAAAAATGAGGCGTTGGGGATCAGGAAAGTGTTTCTTCAACAAGGTTGTGGCGGAGAGGTCACCCTGGTAGTCGTTGGATGTGAAGGATAGATCCAGGGCGCCTTTGGGGTAAGAGATTGGGTAGGTGGCATCCTCCAGCTTTAGGGTTTGGCGAATAGTGGCTGGAGTGATAACCACTAGGTGGTTGTTTACGGAGGACCGGAGAGAGACCTCGCCATCCTGCTCTCCGGTTTGGACGGTGATCTTCGTCCAAAACTCCGTCAGGGAGTCGGTGTAGATGGTAGGGTTCAAAAAGGAATGCCGTTTGGAAAGGTGAGTCGTGCATCAGATCGACGGCATGGTGAAATTTCGGCCATAATGGTGATTTGGTGAGATGAGCGACACAGTTTTGTCGAGGTTTCAGTTGCATGGTCGCCATTAATGGTGTATGGGAAGTTCAGAGTTTTGAAAGGTTAGGTAAAGTGAGGAGTAAATGCTCTGAACGTTGGGTATTTATAGGGTAGGGCAAAGGCTGAAAGAAAACTACTGAAGGTTTTGGTGTTAGTTATCAGTTGTTGTAACGACTGATGACGTGGTCTTAACCTTCAGTGGTTGTAACATCTGAGGACTTGGTGTTAGTCTCAGTAGTTAAAACTACTGAAACCTTGGTTTGTCCTTCAGATGTTGTAAACGGCTGAAGAGTTATTGTCAGTTTTCAGTAGTTAGAACTACTGAAGACCTAATATTCTTCTTCAGACGTTGTAACAACTGAAGACTTGGTGTTAGCCTTCAGTAGTTATGAACTACTGATATCAGTAGTTATGAACTACTGAAGACATGGTATTGCTTCAGTTGTTGTAAACAACTGAGGACTTGGTGTTAGCCATCAGTAGTTGTGAAACTACTGAAGACATGGTTTTGTCCTTCAGTTGTTTGGGTATGAAACAGCAGCTTTGGCATCAGTTGATGAGAAATTACTCATCAGCTGTTTCCGTCAAATCATTTGTTTCATGCTAGCCTCTACACTTATTCATCAGCTCTTTAGCTGACTTTCAGATGTTTCATTGACCCTTCAGCTCTTGTGAATATTATGCCTTCAGCTCTTGTGATCAGATGTTCACAAGTGCTGATGAAATACTCTTCAGAGCTGGTGAACAAATTTTGTCTTCAGTACTTGTGTAAGATTACACATCAGTACTTGTGAGCAAAATTTGTTCTTCAGTACTTATTTATTTGAAAATCATACATCAGTAGTTGTAATCCACCTCACTACATCAGTTGTTTTCAATAAATAATGTACATCAGTACTGTAACACCCGAAAGTTTGACTTTTGGTAGGTTGTGCGACTGAGCCTCAGTCGCCTGGGATTTATGTGACTGGAGGTTCAACCGCATGCTATTCGGCCGATTGAAGCTCAACCGTACGATTGGAGTTCAACCGCCTGAATGAAGGACGAACCGCATGGAACACATGCGACTGGGGTCCAATCGCATGGTGTTCATGCGACTGAAGGTCCAGTCGCCCTGGACCAGACGCGACTGAGCTGTGGGTATAAAAGAGAGCAGCTCTCATTCTCCTCCCAACACTTGCATATTTCAGTCGGAAAGAGAGCAGAGAGCGAACGAGAGCAGAGAAGAAAGAGGGAAGTGCTGACCGAGCTCCGGATTTGTCGAGAAGCTAACCGAATCGAAGCTCATCAACTCCTACCTGTTAATGTGAGTTCTAGAGCCCCTCATTTACATGTTTTCTAATGATTTTGGGGCTGGAATCACATAGAAACCTATTTTTGAAATAGTGTAAGTTTGACCCATTTGGGTAAATCTTGAGTAATATGTTTATAGTAAGAATTAGGACATGTATATGCTTGTATGATGTCCTAGTATGAATCCCTGAGGCTTGGGAGGGTCGATTTGGGCTGAAAATAGGTTTATGATGAGTTTGGGTGCGTTGGTTCGCGACTGCTGTTCATGAAGAACTCCTGTCGCTGCCCAGTTAGGGTTATGCGACTGAAGGGCCATTCGGCCGAATGAGGATTAGTTGAGGTCCAATCGCACGATTGAGGCTCAGACGCACGATAGAGCCTCAGTCGCACGATGGGCTATGCGATTGGGGGTTTCGGTCGCATAGGTCCAATCGCAGGGTAGTTCAGTCGTACGGTTAAGAGTTAGTCGCATATAGCCCAGTCGCATAGTGTCTATTCGTACGGAAGGAAGTCCAGTCGCACGAATGTATGCCCATTCACATGACAGCCCAATCGCACGGTCCAGTCGCATGGAGGACATGCGACTGAGATAGGTTCAGTCGCCCATGAAGGGCTGATGTGAATGATGATGCCATGTATAATTACGTATGTATGATGCTGTGTATGATGATGAAAGTTTGATGGGTGTGTATGTTCCTTGTGATTGTGTATGTTTATCTTTCCGAAACTTTACGAATAACGAGAATGAATGAACGAGTATTATGTAAAGTAAAGTGAAAGATAATGAAAGAGGAACACGACGATGAATGCATGTATTAATGAATGAACGAAAAGAAGAATGATGATGAATACATGCATTAATGAACGAATAAATTAAGTCTTGCAAGCATTGAATAACGCGATTGGTCCTTTTCTGTGATCGACCATGGTCATGGTACCTCTACCGCTTACCTCTAGTACCGTGGCATACGTTTTGTTGTTCATATGTTGACTTCGGCCTGGTAGCTAATAACGATCGGGGGGTAGCATATGGTATTGGTACAATCACCTTTCAATGTGCAAGTAAGTATGAAACGGGATTCTTGTCATTCGACCACAGTAATCATAGCCGAGTGCTATGAAGTGGGTAAAGCCTGACAGAATCCATACGAGAAGTTAAAGATAACGATGTATAACGAATGATGAAGATAATAATGCATATTATCTCTGTGTACGTATGATGTATGAACGCATGTATGCAAGGATACTTTTAAATAAATAAAAGTATGTTTTATTATAAAACTAGAACTCACTCAGCAATGCTGACTTTTTATGTGTTTCCAGTTGGCAGGTAGTGTTGCTGAGGATGGCACGAGGCGGCTACTCTGCTCTTTTAGGATGGCATTCTCCATTTGATAATGCTGCAACATCATGTGTTGCGGGCCCATAACGCACACAACATATCACGTTGCCTACCATTATGAGATTTCTTGAGGATTCCCATAAACGGGATTACTTAAGAAATCTCCTTTATATATTTTGAACTTAATATCTTCTTTATGAAGAAAAATATATTTTCTTTTATTATTTTCTTTCTATAGAGGTCGCTGTATGACCCTATGATTGCTGAGGATTCGAATAAACGAGATTATCCTCGGTTTCCTATGCATCAGCAGCAATCATAGTATAGGTAGGCAATATAAGGAAAGCTTGCATTTTGTAACCAAGACAATGATGTAAAAGCTTTTATGAATGAATGAGAATGTTATTTTTATCAATTCCGCTGCGTATTTTATGATCATGTATTACATGTATGTTGTATCTGCAATGAAGAACCAACAGTAGGGTGCCCGGTGAGCGGGGCCTTACAAGTTGGTATCAGAGCAAAAGTTTAAGTAAAACGGGTAAATTTTCACAATAAACCTAAACTTAAACTGAGAATAGGACAGGGAGGATGAGAATGCCATCTGAGTAGTTGCGTGCCATCAGGTATTTTTCTTAAAGATTAACTGGTATTATGTGCGCATGTTATGTGAATTATGTGTACTGTTAGACTTAGATACTAATGTAGTCAGGACAGGTAATGCTCGGGGTACGAAGAGTAGAGTAAGTGGCTAATCACAACTGGCCACTGTAATTAGGGACTTACTATACTTAACATAAATTGAGCTATTTCCTTGAATGACCGTGTTGGTGTTTGAATCTTTCAGTGTGATAGAAGATGGTCGGTGGTAGATCATCTAAAGCTTCCCGTGGCGGTGGACGTGGTGATGAACCGCGTAACACGCGAGGAAGACTTAGGACAGAGAAAGTAGTTCATGAGGAAAACGAGACTCCTCATCAGGAGGAGGCAGACGAAAGCGTGAATTTGAGAGCCTCGGTAAAAGAGGCAGTGGTTGAGGAAGTACATCAGGTCATGCAGACGATCTTACCGTCTGTAGTGACCGAAGTGATAAAGGCAGTACGTGAAGATGAGAGACGAGGGAGGAATCGGTCCTCAGGTAGACAACAACATACAGAAGCAGAAACAGTATTATCCGATGATGAAGAGGAAGAGGAAGAAGGGCAGTTACGGAGACAGCCCGGGGTTGTAACTACGGGGCATTCATAAGGTGCAAGCCCCCAACTTTTGATGGTTCTGGTACTGCTACTGATGCTCACCAATGGGTGATGGAAATGGAAGTTGTCCTCGATATTAGTGATTGCCAGGAGGACAAGAAGGTGAAGTTTGCTACCCACTCTTTCACAGGGTCGGCTTTGTGCTGGTGGAACAATATAGTCCAAGTCGAGGGTAGCAGGGCTATAGGGAAGATGAAGTGGGCTGAGTTAAAAAGGCTGGTGATTGAGGAATTCAGTCCTCGTCGGGAAATGGACAGAGTTGAGAGAGAGTTCCTGCAGTTGGAGGCGGGGACGATGACCCACCAACAATATACCACTAAGTTTAACGAATTGGCGCTGTTGGTGCCAGAGCAGGTGACACCGGTGTCTCGAAAGATAAACCGGTATATTCAGGGGCTGCCAGCTGAAATTCGTTGGCACTTGATTTCTGCCCGACCAAGCACTTTCAGGTCGGCAGTGGATTTGGCGGGAAGGTTATTCGATGAACGGGCTGCGTTGGTAAAGGCTGAGGGTAGGAAGAAGGGAAGTGGAGAGAAGAACTGGTAGGGGAAGAGATTTGGTCGGGGTGATACTTCGACGAGCAACAGAAGGCGAGGGTGGATGACCACCGGGTGGTCGTGACTGGATCTGGGGTGAGGAAGTGTGGTAAGTGTGGAAGGGAGCACTCAGGGGAGTGCAAATGGGGATCCAACATCTGCTTTAAGTGTGGGAAGACAGGGCATATATCAAAGGATTGCCGGATGGGCAAGTGTTTTAACTGTGGGGAAGGTGGTCATATGAGCAGAGACTGTAAGAAGCCGAGGGCTGAGGCTTCAGGGGTAAAGAAGACGGGAAGTGAAGGTCCGAGAGCAAGCGCCAGGGCATTCACAATGACGCAGGAAGAGGCTAGGACAGACCCCGATGTAGTGTCCGGTATGTTTCTGGTGAACCAAACTCTAGCTTCTGTATTATTTGATTCGGGTGCCAGTAGGAGTTTTATTTCTGCTGCTTTCTGTGCCAAATTGCCCGTTAGTAGTAGACGTGTGGACATGCCGTTTGATGTAGAGACTGCTATAGGAAAAACCACCAGGATTTCCGAGGTAATTAAGGGTTGCGATATAGAACTGGAGGGTCACAAATTCCCAGTTAAACCATTTGCAATGACGTTAGGCGGTTTCGATTTGGTGCTTGGGATGGATTGGTTGGCAAATTTCGAGGCGAACATTATGTGTCGCAAGAAGATGATCAGTTTGACGGCGCCCGACGGTAGTCCAGTGACAGTTTATGGCGATCGGGTTACTATGATTCCGAAGGTGATCTTGATGGCAGTGGCGGGGAAATGTATGAGGCGTGGATGTAACGCCTTCTTATGTTACGTAAAAGATGTAGACACGCTAACACCATAACTATCTGATGTTCCGGTTATGTGTGAGTTCCCAGACGTGTTCCCGGAAGACTTATCGGGATTGCCACCTGACAGAGAGATCGAGTTCCAGATTGACTTGATACCAGGCGCCCAACCTGTTGCCAAAGCACCATACCGATTGGCCCTGACAGAGATGAAAGAGTTGATGGAGCAGTTACAAGAGCTGCTGGATAAGGGGTTTATTAGACCGAGTATCTCACCTTGGGGTGCTCCGGTCCTGTTTGTAAGAAGAAGGACGGTAGTATGAGGATGTGCATCGACTACCGCGAGCTGAATAAGTTGACGGTAAAGAACAGATACCCCTTACCGAGGATCGACGACTTGTTTGATCAACTTCAGGGTGCTAGTTGGTTTTCACGAATAGATCTTCGATCAGGCTACCATCAACTGAAGGTGAAGGAGCAGGATATCCCTAAAACAGCTTTTCGTACGCGCTACAGTCACTATGAGTTCCTCGTCATGTCTTTTGGTTTGACCAATGCACCAGCTGCTTTTATGGATCTGATGAATAGGGTGTGCCGGCCAATGTTGGATAAATCAGTGATTATGTACATCGATGATATCTTGATTTATTCGAGGAGCGAAGAAGAGCATGCCGGTCACGTCCGGGAGGTGTTGGAGACTTTGAGAAGGGAGAAACTGTATGCTAAGTTCTCCAAATGTGCCTTCTGGCTACGCGAAGTTCAGTTCTTAGGTCACGTGGTAAATCCGGATGGAATTATGGTTGATCCGGTGAAGGTGGAAGCGGTGATGCAATGGAAGTCTCCAAAGACGCCATCTGAGATCCGAAGTTTCTTGGGTTTGGCGGGTTACTACCGAAGGTTCATCCAAGACTTTTCCAAAATTGCTTCTCCACTGACCAAGCTGACCCGAAAAGATGTAAAGTTATATGGGGTCAAGCTCAAGAAAAGGCATTTGAAGAACTGAAGACAAGATTGACCCAAGCTCCGGTTCTGTCATTACCCGAGGGAAGCGAAGATTTAGTGGTTTATTCTGATGCTTCTTATTCGAGATTGGGATGCGTGTTGATGCAGAGGGGAAAGGTTATAGCTTATGCATCCCGGCAGTTGAAAGTCCATGAGGTTAATTACCCTACTCATGACTTGGAGCTCGCAGCTGTGGTTTTCGCGTTAAAGATTTGGAGGCACTATCTCTACGGAACGAAGTGCACCTTCTTTACCGACCACAAAAGCTTGAAGTACTTCTTCGAGCAAAAAGATCTGAATATGAGGCAACGGCGATGGTTGGAGCTTATAAAGGACTATGATTGTGAGATCCATTACCATCCGGGCAAAGCCAACGTGGTGGCGGATGCCCTTAGCCGAAAGGAGAGGCCCGAGCCAATTCGGGTGAAGGCGTACCAGCTAATCATGACCTCCGACGTAATGAAACAGGTCAAAGAGTTCCAAGATGAGGCTTTGAAAGACAAACATCTTAACTCTGAGCGAATGAGAGGTCTGGTCGCGGAGTTGGGTGAGAACGCAACGGGTGTTAGAACCCGGTTTGGGCGTATGTGGATTCCTCGTCTTGGGGATCTGCGAATGAGGATTATGGATGAAGCTCATAAGTCTCGATACTCCATTCATCCCGGTGCCACCAAGATGTACCAAGGTATGAAGAAAGATTATTGGTGGCCGGGTATGAAACGTGATGTGGTGGAGTATGTGAGTAAATGCCTCACGTGTTTGCAAGTAAAGGCAGAGCACCAGAAGCCGTATGGAAAGGTTCAACTGTTGGACATACCGGAATGGAAGTGGGAGCACATCACCATGGATTTTATCACAAAGCTGCCACGTACCCCGAAAGGGTATGATACGATCTGGGTGATTGTGGATCGATTGACGAAAAGTGCACACTTCTTACCGATGCGCGAGACATATTCGTCCGAAAGGTTGGCCGATCTTTTCATCAAAGAGATTGTGACTCGTCATGGTGTACCGGTGTCGATTGTGTCTGATCGCGACACCCGGTTTACATCCAAATTTTGGAAGAAATTCCACGATGCTATGGGGACGAGGTTGCATATTAGCACGGCTTATCACCCTCAAACTGATGGTCAGTCGGAAAGGACCATTCAGACTTTGGAGGACATGCTCCGAGCATGTGTTATTGACTTCGGGGGAAGTTGGGATGACCACCTACCGTTAGCTGAATTCTCGTACAACAACAGTTATCATGCCAGTATCGGCATGCCACCCTATGAGATGCTATATGGTAGGAGATGCAGGACACCCGTCTGTTGGGGTGAAATTGGTCAGAAAGAATTGGGAAGCGTCGAAGTGGTCGAGGCTACGACTAAAAAGCTCGAAAGAATTAAAGCTTATATGAAGGCGGCCAAAGACCGACAGAAATCGTATGCTGACAAACGACGCAGGCCGATTGAGTTCCAGGTGGGAGACCGGGTTATGTTAAAGGTCTCATCTTGGAAGGGATCATTCGATTCCGGAAGCGGGGTAAGTTGAGTCCGCGGTATATAGGCCCTTTCCGAATCATTGCTCGAGTAGGAGAGGTGGCCTATAGTTGGATCTACCAGATGAACTAAGTGGAATCCACCCGACTTTCCACGTGTCTCATCTGAGGAAATGTTTGGCGGACGAGGACATGGTCGTTCCACTGGGGGACATCGAGGTAGACGAACGGCTCAACTATGTAGAGCAACCAGTGGCGATCATCGATCGCAAAGAGAAGAGGTTAAGGAATAAAGTGGTTCCCCTTGTGCGTGTACAGTGGCGGCACAGGAAGGGATCCGAGTCAACGTGGGAAACTGAAGAAGAAATGAGGTAGCATTACCCACGGTTGTTCGAAGAATAACAGGTTTCGGGGACGAAACCTAAAATAAGGGGGTGGACTTGTAACACCCGAAAGTTTGACTTTTGGTAGGTTGTGTGACTGAGCCTCAGTCGCCTGGGATTTATGCGACTGGAGGTTCAGCCGCATGCTATTTGGCCGATTGAAGCTCAACCGTACGATTGGAGTTCAACCTCCCGAATGAACGACGAACCGCATGGAACACATGCGACTGGGGTCCAATCGCATGGTGTTCATGCGACTGAAGGTCCAGTCGCCCCTGGACCAGACGCGACTGAGTTGTGGGTATAAAAGAGGAGCAGCTCTCATTCTCCTCCCAACACTTGCATATTTCAGTCGGGAAAGAGAGCAGAGAGCGAACGAGAGTAGAGAAGAAAGAGGGAAAGTGCTGACCGAGCTCCGGATTTGTCGAGAAGCTAACCGAATCGAAGCTCATCAACTCCTACCTGTTAATGTGAGTTCTAGAGCCCCTCATTTACATGTTTTCTAACGATTTTTGGGGCTGGAATCACATAGAAACCCTATTTTTGAAATAGTGTAAGTTTGACCCATTTGGGTAAATCTTGAGTAATATGTTTATAGTAAGAATTAGGACATGTATATGCTTGTATGATGTCCTAGTATGAATCCCTGAGGCTTGGGAGGGTCGATTTGGGGCTGAAAATGGGTTTATGATGATTTTGGGTGTGTTGGTTCGCGACTGCTGTTCATGAAGAACTCCAGTCGCTGCCCAGTTAGGGTTATGCGACTGAAGGGCCATTCGGCCGAATGAGGATTAGTTGAGGTCCAATCGCACGATTGGGCTCACACGCACGATAGAGCCTCAGTCGCACGATGGGCTACGCGATTGGGGGTTTCGGTCGCATAGGTCCAATCGCAGGGTAGTTCAGTCGTACGGTTAAGAGTTAGTCGCATATAGCCCAGTCGCATAGTGTCTATTCGTACGGAAGGAAGTCCAGTCGCACGAATGTATGCCCATTCGCATGACAGCCCAATCGCACGGTCCAGTCGCATGGAGGACATGCGACTGAGATAGGTTCAGTCGCCCATGAAGGGCTGATATGAATGATGATGCTATGTATGATTACGTATGTATGATGCTGTATATGATGATGAAAGTTTGATGGGTGTGTATGTTCCTTGTGATTGTGTATGTTTATCTTTCCGAAACTTTACGAATAATGAGAATGAATGAACGATGTATTATGTAAAGTAAAGTGAAAGATAATGAAAGAGGAACACGACGATGAATGCATGTATTAACGAATGAACGAAAAGAAGAATGATGATGAATACATGCATTAATGAACGAATAAATTAAGTCTTGCAAGCATTGAATAACGCGATTGGTCCTTCTCTGTGATCGACCATGGTCATGGTACCTCTACCGCTTACCTCTAGTACCGTGGCATACGTTTGTTGTTCATATGTTGACTTCGGCCCGGTAGCTAATAACGATCGGGGTGTAGCATATGGTATTGGTACAATCACCTTTCAATGTGCAAGTAAGTATGAAACGGGATTCTTGTCATTCGACCACAATTATCATAGCCGAGTGCTATGAAGTGGGTAAAGCCTGACAGAATCCATACGAGAAGTTAAAGATAACGATGTATAACGAATGATGAAGATAATAATGCATATTATCTCTGTGTACGTATGATGTATGAACGCATGTATGCAAGGATACTTTTAAATAAGTAAAAGTATGTTTATTATAAAACTAGAACTCACTCAGCAACACTGACTTTTTATGTGTTTCCAGTTGGCAGGTAGTGTTGCTGAGGATGGCACGAGGCGGCTACTAAGCTCTTTTAGGATGGCATTCTCCATTTGATAATGCTGCAACATCATGTGTTGCGGGCCCATAACGCACGCAACATATCACGTTGCCTACCATTATGAGATTTCTTGAGGATTCCCATAAACGGGATTACTTAAGAAATCTCCTTTATATATTTTTGAACTTAATATCTTCTTTATGAAGAAAAATATATTTTCTTTTTATTATTTTCTTTCTATAGAGGTCGCTGTATGACCCTATGATTGCTGAGGATTCGAATAAACGAGATTATCCTCGGTTTCCTATGCATCAGCAGCAATCATAGTATAGGTAGGCAATGTAAGGAAAGCTTGCATTTTGTAACCAAGACAATGATGTAAAAGCTTTTATGAATGAATGAGAATGTATATTTTTATCAATTCCGCTGCGTATTTTATGATCATGTATTACATGTATGTTATATGTGCAATGAAGAACCAACAGTAGGGTGCCCGGTGAGCGGGGCCTTACAAGTACTTTGAGTCATTTTAGTCTTCAGTAGTTGTGAAAGAGCTGAAGACTAAATTACTCATCAGTACTTATATTTGACCTTTGCTCATCAGCAGTTATGAAGTAAGAGCATCAGCATGATCAAATTACTCTAGCTGCAGCATACCAAGCCTTAGTACCAAATTTTGGAATGTAGCACTATGTAAGGGCTTAGTAAAGATGTCTGCAAGCTCATCAGCACTAGGCACAAACTTAGGATCAATCAGACCTTTTTCATAGCAATCCCTGATAAAATGATGTCTGATCTCTATATGTTTGGTCCTAGAGTGCTGGACTGGATTTTTAACAATACAAAGAGCTGAAGCATTATCCATTAGTAATGGAGTCTTAGTCTCAGTAATGCCATAATCCAGAAGTTGATTCTGAAGCCAGAGTATCTGAGAGGTACAACTTGCAGCAGCAATGTACTCAGCTTCAGCAGTGGATGTAGCAATTGATGTTTGTTTCTTACTCTGCCAAGAAACTAAACAATTGCCTAGAAATTGGCAACCACCAGAAGTGGATTTTCTGGTGACTTTGCATCCTGCATAGTCACTATCAGAGAAAGCAACTAATTTGCAAGAATGCCCAGTTGAATACCAAAGACCTAGTGATTGGGTACCTTGCAGATATCTAAAGATCCTTTTGACTGCAATCAAATGGGATTCTTTAGGTGCAGCCTGAAATCTAGCACAACCACATGTTACAAACATGACATCTGGTCTAGAAGCTGTAAGGTACATCAAGGACCCAATCATACATCTGTAAAGGGTTTCATCAACCGCTTTACCTTTCTGATCTACATCTAGTTGTGTGATGCTGCTCATGGGAGTAGAACAGGGCTTACAGGTTTGTAAATCAAATTTATTCAACAACTCTTTGGTATATTTGGACTGATGGATGAAAATTCTATCATCCTGTTGTTTGATTTGCAAACCTAGAAAGAACTGTAATTCCCCCATAGCACTCATTTCAAATCTTAGCTTCATGAGCTTTGTAAATTCATCACACAACTTTGGATTAGAGGATGCAAAGATGATGTCATCTACATAAATTTGAACAAGGAGCTTATGTTCTCCCACAGTCTTGATGAACAAGGCTTTATCAATGGTGCCTCTAGTGAACTTATTCTCTAGAAGAAAAGTTGAGAGTGTCTCATACCAGGCTCTAGGTGCTTGCTTCAGCCCATAAAGAGCCTTATCAAGCTTGTACACCCAATCAGGATGTTTATTGTCCTCAAAGCCTGGTGGTTGACACACATAAACCTCTTCTTTTATTTTCCTATATAGGAAGGCACTTTTGACATCCATTTGATAAACTTTAAGACTGTGAAAGGCAGCATAAGCTAAGAACAGTCTGATTGCTTCCAGTCTGGCCACAGGTGCAAAGGTCTCATCATAATCGATGCCTTCCTCCTGTGCAAACCCTTGAACAACCAGTCTAGCCTTGTTCTTGACAATTTGGCCCTTCTCATCTGTTTTGTTCCTAAATACCCACTTGGTGCCTATAGCACACTTACCTTTGGGTAATGGAACAAGCTCCCACACTTGCTGTTTCTTAAACTGAAGAAGCTCAAGCTGCATAGCTTCAACCCATCCATTGTCTCTTAAAGCAATATGATAGTTCTTTGGCTCTTGCTGACTGATGAAGAGAGCATAGAAGCAGAAGTTAGACAATTGATTCCTGGTTGAAACTCCAGCATGAATATCACCAATGATTTGAGATGTGGGGTGATTCTTGAGCTCTTGATAGACTATGATATCTCTGCAAGTGTTTGTAGACCCATCAGCAGCAACAGATGGTAATGGAGATTCCTGAAACCATGTAAAGGATGGCAGCTCAAACGAAGTAGAGCAAGCAGAAATCTCATCAGCATTTGTAGTGGATGGAGCTGCTGAGGCTACAGGAGCATCAGGTTCAGTGGACTCAGGTAGGTTGTCACTAAACCTGAAGAGGTGAGTACTGACTATATCATCATCAGTACCACCAGGTGGAGATCTGTTGACTGGCTCAACAGCTGGAGGTTGATAAGGAACATATTGCAGTATGTCCAGATCAAACAACTCCACAGGGTTTTGTGGAATCTTGTCCTTTGGAGATTCATTGAACTTCACATGCAGAGTTTCTTCAACCCCCTTTGTTCTACAGTTGAAGACTCTGTATGCCTTGCAAGTTGATGAATAACCAACAAAATACCCTGCATCCACCTTACTAGCAAACTTCTGGAGTGGGTTGCTAGTGTTGAGAATAAAACATGGACACCCAAAGGCTCTAAAGAATGAAATCAGAGGAGCCAAATGATGAAGAACTTCATAGGGAGTCTTCATCAACCTCTATTCACTAAAGCTCTATTTTGTACATAGCAAGCTGTGTTGACAGCTTCAGCTCAAAAGGTCAGTGGCAGCCCTGAGTTAGCCAACATTGACCTTGCGGCTTCAATGAGATTCCTGTTCTTTCTCTCCACCACTCCATTCTGCTCAGGAGTTCTAGGAATACTAAACTGCCTTTTAATTCCCTTGGACAGGTAGAAGTCATCAAGTGTGTGGTTTCTAAATTCTGTTCCATTGTCACTCCTCACACACTTGACCTGTAGGGAATACAGCTTTTCTACAAGTAACACAAAGTTCATTATAGTCTTGGCTGCTTCATCCTTGGAGTGCAAGAAGAAAGTCCATACAAACCTGGAGTAATCATCCACAATTACCAGGTAGTATTTCTTCTTTACCATGCTCATCACTCTGACAGGACCAAAGAGATCCATGTGCAGGAGCTGCAAGCAGGCAGTGGACTTTGGTTCTTCTATTGAAGGGAATGAAACTTTGTGTTGTTTTCCTTTCAAGCAAGCAGTGCAGTCATCTTCGCACTTGAACTCCTTCAGAGGCAATCCTCTAACTAAGCCATGGCTTATCAGCTGATTCATGTTCTTGAAATTAACATGACCCAGCCTTCTATGCCATAGTGTAGACTCTTGAGGAGAGGCCTTGGAGAATAGGCAAGGATGGCCTTTTAGATCTATCTTTTTGGAAAGATCTAAGGCATACACTCTTCCTGTCCTGTTGGCCTTCAGGAGAGTGTGTTCATCCAATGCCTTGTCAATCAAACTCAGAACTTTGGATGACAGAATCCGACAGTTCTGGCTTGTGAAAAGGGCAACATGGCCTTTGTCACACATTTGACTGACATTCAAGAGGTTGTACTTGAGATTCCCACATGGTTCACATCATCAAACCTTATTTCCCCATTGGAAACAAAGCCTTTTCCGATGATGTAACCCTTTGCATCATTGCCAAAGGAAACAAATCCCTTCTTTTCTTGAGAGTAGTCATTAAGAAGGGAGCTGCTTCCTGTCATGTGCATGGATCCTCCACTGTCTACATACCAGATGCTTCTATGGCATGTTGAAGAATCCTGCAAACACAACCATGTTTAGTTAGTCTTAGAGACCCAAACCTGTTTGGTTTTGGGTCTGTTTTCAACTACAGGTGCAGCACTAACTGGTGTGTTATGTGTAACAGCCTGAGGTGAAGAAGATGGTGCAGAAGAGGAACCCTTTGGCTTGGACTTCCTTTTCTGTGGTTTCAACACAGGAGCATCTAAGTGGTTGACTCTTCCCACTAGTTGCTGAACCATCATCACCAGCTGTGTCTGATTTTGTGATAGAGCCTTCAGCCTTCAGACACATTGGAGTTTGCTGATGATGGATTCCTATGTTTTACCATCTTTTTCTGAGCAACCTCAGCTGTTGCCTGAGTAACCCCTACCTTCTTTTTAGATTTAGCTTTGGGCTTAGGGATTTCAGGCTTGGACGTTGCTAGTACAAACTTGGTTTCAAACTCATTCTTCATTCTATTGATGTCCTCATTGATTTTCTCCTTCTGTTTGAGTTTGGAACCCCTTTTGTACCAGCAATCATCAGTAAGATGATTGAACAAGCCACATATCTCACATGGCTTCTTCTTCATCTTATGCTGATCATCAGCTGAAGAGGATGTAATTACTGAAGACTTGTTCTTCAGCTGTTTGCCATCAGTACTAGCAGTTTTCTTCCTAGTGCCTGCTTTCCTGGTATCCTCTTTAGCTGTCTTCAAACCTTTCCTACTGTTAGTTTTCTTCTCTTTAGTGCTAACAATATTTGAGGTTTGAACTTTAGATGTTATCACTTGCTCTCCAGTACCTTCAGTACTTATAGTGACAACACCTGAGTTGATCAGCCTTTTGGTCATGTGACAGTCAGCATTTGAACCATCAGCTGTTGTAGCATCAGCTGATTGGTTTTGGCAGGAGTTAATGCTGACTTTTATCTCTGATGATGCTGATTCAGAAGATAGTAGGTCACATGATGAGAAGGATTGGTTATTGCTCTCCCTATTAGATTCAACTTCTGCTCTTGAAGTGAAATCTGTAGGAGGAGCAGTGTGATTATAACCAATGCCAAACTTCACATTGGAAGCTGTTTGCTTGCTAAGAAGCATTTCAAAACCCTTGCATGATTGCACCCATCGATCACACTCAACTTGGGTGGTTGCAAGAGTTTCCTTGAGGTCTCTGTACCTCTAGAAGTACATCTTCCCTAGCTTTATCAACTTTGATTTGGCATTTAAGCTTGTAAATCTCATCATTTTTATCTTTGAGTACAGCCTCAAAATCATCTTTTCTTTTGGAAATAGTGTGCTCAAGCTCAAGATTTTTATCTATTAAAGCTATATTTGCTTCTCTAATAGAAGCAAATGCTGCTATGCATGATTTTGAACAAAGCTTGGCTTTTGCCTCAGTGGATACCTGAGATGAGGCATTCGATGATGACCCCTCAGCAGAATCAAGGGCCATCAGAGCAAGATTTCCAAAAGGTTGGTCACCACCATGTTGACCAGCACCTTGGAGTAGTTGTTCCTGACCAGATAGCTCTTCTGGTAGACTACTCCAGTCAACAACACTTGGGGTGAAAAGCTATGTTGTTGAGGTTGTGTGTGATGATGAGATTGGGAAGATTGAGGCTCAGGAAGAGCATGAGGTGGTTGAGCCGAGGGTGCTTGAGTTTGACTAGGCTGAGGCATGTAGTAACAGGGGTAAGGATATGGCATATGACCCTGTGGCACAAAATAAGCAGGTGATGCCTGTGCTTGTGATGGATGGCCAGAACTGGAGGAAGGTTGCCCTCTGTGCTGTGAGCTATTGCTGGGAAAAGTCACAAAGGGTGCAGAGGAGTTAGATCCAGATGATGTACACTCTCTTGCAAAGTGTCCAAGCCTTTGGCACTTGTGACACCTCAACTTGCTCTTGTCAAAACCAACTTTGGTTTTGCCAGAGAGTCCAGGGAATTTCCTACCAGTTCTCTTGTAGAACTTTTGAGAGCAGATATTTATCATTGCAATTTGGTTCAAAATATCCATCTCTTCCAGATCATCATCTGGAATGCCCTTCAAGTCCTCCATCAGAAACACAAGTTGTCACCACCACCTCCTGAACTACTAACACCAACAAAAGCTTGTTCTGAGTTGGTAGAGAAATCAATATGCTCATCATAAGAACTTTCTGATGAAGCATATTCTGACTACTGACTTATCAAGGCAGCATTACCTTGGACAAAGTCATCAGCGAGCTTACCAGAAGTGGACAACTTCCTCTTTTGCTCTATCTCTCTCTCAAAAGTGAGCAGCTTCCCATGAAGTTGGGTGAGAGATAGATTTTCCAGGTCTGCACTGGAGCGTAGGACAATGGTATAAGTGTCCCATCTCTCAGGCAGTGACCTGAGGAACCTGTTGTTCATCTGGCTGTTGGAGTACTCTTGTTTGACCTTCTTCAGCTCAGAGATCAAACAAGAGAACCGCTCAAACTGCTGGGTCAGAGTCTCACCCTTTCTATATGAGAATGTCTTATATTGTTGGGCGAGGATTTCCCTATTGTTTGCTAAGACCGAATCAGTTCCTCCAAATTGTTCCTTTAGAGCAACCCATAGGTCATGAGCAGACTCATGATGCAAGAGCCCCGAATAAATCTCATTAGGAATAGCCATGGCTAAAATTCCATGGGCTCTAGCATCAATTTCGAACAGCTTTAGATCTTCGTCCGAATATTGTTCAGGTTTCTTCGCAACCTGTTCATTAGATTCAGGGACGCTCACCATAGGCTTGTATGGTCCATGCACCACTGACTTCTAACAACCAGCACTGTTGACAGCCAAGTGGTGAAGCATACGTCTTTGCCAAATGTTATACTCGTTCCTAACAAGCATCGAAGGCTTAGTTGAGGAACCAGTATTGTGAGGATCATTAGTTGGTGTCGTCATCTCAGGTTTTAGTCAAAAACAAGTTTAAACAAGACAAACGTAACTCAAAACCACCAGAGGACCTTAAGATTTTGGCCAGAAACAGCAGAAACTCACTCTCTATGGCTAATTCTTGCAAATTGCTAATTCGATCAAACAGAGAGATCAAAAGAGCAGTTTCAAATGATCAATAGTGAAATCGATCAATGATTAACCCGCTCTGATACCATTTGACAGGATCTCAGCCTCTCGTTTGATCAATCAGATTGGTTTGCAGCGGATTTAACACGTTAATTAGCAATTATAGCAAGAACATAAAAGATATTGCAATTAAAAGCACAAACATAGAGAGAGAAAAGAGTTCTGCGAAAAATTAATTGTTCTATTGCTCAACACGTTTCGGCCATTAAAACAGCATGGTTCACCATCCTTTTATAGGCGGCAAAAGGATGGTGATGATGTCCTTTCTCTGACATCAACAGATTATTAAAATTACAACTGACGGAACATAAAACTACTGAAGATGTCAACAGCTGACATCTTCTTACAAGTGTTCCTATCTTTTACAAGTACTGACAAAAGTAAACTACTGAAATCCTACAACGACTGAAGAACAAACTCTTCAGTCGTTTATAACTACAGATACTATAACAGCTGAAGAACAAGCTCTTCAGCTGTTGTACAACTACTGAAATAAAATTACAAAACTACTGAAAGGGAAAAACTATCACAACGACTGAAGAAGACTTCTTCAGCTGTTGTGACAAACTCTGAATCTTTAACACTTGGTTCTTCAGACTTGGGCTTCAGATGATGTATCAGCTGATGACTTCAGTAGATGTCTCAGCTGTTGTCTTCAGTCTTTGTCTTCAGACTTTGTGCTTCAGTAGAAGGTCTTCAGTTCTTCAGTTCTTCAGCTTTTGATTCTTCAGTACTTGAAGTCTTCTGTACTTGTATGATCAGTACTTCAGACTTCAGTACTTGTCTTCAGTACTTTAGAGTCTTTAGCTGTTGTTCTTCAGTTCTTTGATCTTCATACTTTGATCTTCAGACTTTGTCAGAACAGCTGATGGGAGTCTTCAGCAGTTGTTGTAGTGGCATGTGGGACTTAGAGGTTTTCTGATCTTGGCTTATTGGTTCTTTTGGTCCAACAACCCACTATAGTCTTGTTTACTCCCTGACCATATCTCCATTGGAGTCTTTATATTCAAGGCTGTGGAAGGTGATCTATTGATCAAATAAACAGCTGTAGATGCAGGCTCTGCCCAAAATCTCTTAGGCAGCCCTGAACTTGCAAGCATACATCTTACCCTCTCAAGAATGGTTCTATTCATCCTTTCTACCAAACCATTCTGTTGAGGTATACCTGCACAGTCAAGTGCCTAGAAATACCATGCTTCTTATAGAAATGATTGAATTCCTGATTACAAAACTCAAGACCATTGTCTGTCCTTAACTTCTTGACAACCTTTCCTGTTTGAGTTTCTACAAGTTTTTTCCATTCTTTAAATTTTTCAAATGCATCATTATTACACTAAATGATATAAACCCATACCCTTCTTGAAAAATCATCAACCATAGACAGGAAATACCTAGCACCTCCTAAAGACTCAGTTCTAGCAGGCCCCCATAGATCAGAGTGCACATAGTCTAAAATACTAAGGGTAGTATGTCTACTTTTAGTAAATCTGACTCTCTTATGTTTACCCATGACACAACTTTTACAAAAACTAACATCAGTACTTTTAAGCCTGCCAAGAACTGACTGTTTGTTTAATTCAGTTAAACCTTGACTACTTATATGTCCTAGTCTCTTGTGCCACAGTAATGCACTATCATCCCCTATCTCTTCTAAGACTAATGACACCGAGCCATTCTCTACAACTTTCCCATCTAGGATATATGTGTTATTGTCTACTCTATTTCCTGACAAAATTACCATTGAGCCTTTAACAATTTTAGCTTTCCTATCTATAAGATTTACAGTGTAACCAGCTTTCTCAAAAGTACCCAAAGAAAGTAAACTTCTCTTCAAATTTGGGACATACCTCACATCACAAAGATCAAACTCCATGCCATTTCTTAGTCTGAATGTAATAGTGCCTATACCAGCAATCTCACATGGTCTATCATCACCCAACTTGACTTTACCCAGATTAACATTCTTTAAATCCTTAAAGAACTCTTTAACTGGTGTCATATGAAATGAGCATCTAGAATCCATGACCCACTTACCTTTAGAGCCATAATCTTTATAGCTAGTGCTTGTAACACATAGGACATCCGAGCTATCATAACCTTCAGACTCACTATCTTGTGCATTGTGACTATATGAGTCCGAACGACCTTTGCTCCCACTGGGTTCACCTTTCTTCTTTTTCAACTCTCAGTACAATCTTTCTTGAGATGTTTTTCTGACCCACACACAAAGCATTTTCTCTTATGCTTAGATTTTGAGCTCTTCCTTTTGTGACTTCTTTGTTCTGGTCTGCCTCTCATATACCAGCCTTCTCCACCTTCTTCTTTAGCTTCAAATTTCTTCTGTAATTCCTTTGAATTAAGTGATGAGGTCACCTCCTCCATCGTTAAAGTTTCCCTGCCATAGAGCAATGTATCTACAAAATGCTCATATGATCCTGGCAGTAAGGACAACATAATAATTGCTTGATCCTCTTCATTGATCTTAATGTCAATATTCTCTAGATCCATGATGATCTTATTGAAATCATCAACATGATCTTCAATTGACTTCACAACATCCATCTTGAAGGTGTATAGCCTTTGTTTCAAGAACAATCTATTCGCCAGTGACTTAGTCATGTACAATGACTCTAGTTTTGCCCAAATCCCTGCAGCGGACTTTTCCTTCTGCACTTCTCTTAACACCTTGTTTCTGAGACTCAAGATGATCTCACAATGAGCTCTTTCAAAGATTTCCTTCTTCTTCTCTTACGTAAGACCCAGGCAACTTATCTTCTCCTTTCAGTGCATCAACAACACCGTTATGCATAAGAATAGCCTGCATCTTCACCCGCCAAAGAAAGAAATCATTTTTACCAGTAAACTTTTCGATTTCAAACTTCATCGTCACCATCTTGATCCTCAATTTTACTTCTAATGATCAATTGAATCAGCTTATTCGATTAAGCCTAAACCTTGGCTTTGATACCAATTGTTATGAAAACACCAATTGATTAACACAAAGTGAACGAATTGTATTGAGGAATCAAAGATTAATTATGAAAACAAGAAAAGAGAACTCTATCAAGAAGCTCCTAATCGATGATCTTATAGAACACGATTACCATTAACGGCTATAAAACCAACTATAACAACTTCTTAACAGCATATTAAGAAGTTTACACTAACACCCTTTCAACTATAAGACTTCTACTAATTAAGACCAAAACAGACAACTTTAAGTAATTGTCAGAAACAACCCCTCTACTTAAAACATGACTTTCACATTAACAACAACAAATCGGCAACAAACGTGCTGCAGTTCAGCAGCATAAACAAACAAACAAACATACCCAGTAAATCCCACTCAAGAGCAGGGTCTGGGAGGGGTAGGTGGTGGCGAGTCTTTCCTCTATCTTGGGAGATAGAGAAACTGCTTCCGAAGAGACCCCCGACTCGGTAACGAAAACCAATAACAGTCGCAATAGCAAACATAAAGTAAGTCAGACAACACACAGGTATAAATCACTTAAATACATAGAAAGTGTGTACATCAAATAAGCTGGTAGAATCACGTATAAGGGCAGAAATAGGAAGACAGGTGGGTCGCAACAGATCTACGTCTACCCTTCCTACCCAAGATCTACGTTTACCCTTCCTACCCACCGGTCCCGCTAGAAGTCCTTAATTTTAATTCTACGTCTCCACTCACTCCTATCCTCGATCATGTGCTCAGAGAGGTGCAAGTCTACCATATCTCACCTAATTATTTCGTCCCAAGTCAACCTAGGTCGGCCTCTATTCCTCCTACCCTCTACGGTGATGTTCTCTACTGCTCTAACGGGTGCTACCATCGACCTTCGCTTTACATGCCCAAACCATCTTAATCTTCCCTCTCTTATTTTATCTGTGATACACGCCACCTCCAGCCTCTGTCGATTCGCGTCGTTTCTTATTCGGTCCAATCTTGTGTGTCCACACATCCACCTCAGCATACGCATTTCCGCGATCTCTATTTGTCTCTGGTGCGATTTCTTTATGGCCCAACAGTCTGTTCTGTATAACATAGCTGGATGTACTACCACTCTGTAAAGTTTTTCCTTAATTTTGCTGGGAACCTCTTATCACACAGGATCCCTGATGCTGCTCTCCATTTGCACCATCCTGATTACACACGGTGAGCTACATTGTTGTGTATCTCTCCATCCTCCTGGACGTACAAGCCTATGTATTTGAACGTAGAAGTTTGTGGTACCGTCATACCCTGGATGCTAATTTGTGTGTCCTCTTCAGCCTCACCACTAAAGTTACAATGCATGTACTCAGTCTTAGAGCGACTTATCGTTAAGCCTCTGCTCTCTAGTGCTGCTCTCCACTGTTCTAGCCTCTCGTTAAGCACCGTTTTAGATTCTGATATTAGGACAATATCATCTGCAAACAGCATGCACCATGGGACAGGCTCTTGTATAGACTTGGTCATCTCATCCAGCACTATTATGAAGAGAAATGGGCTTAATGCCGATCCTTGGTGTAGTCCCACTTCCACCGGAAAGAAGTCTGTGTCTCCGACTGGTGCTCGCACACACATTTTTGCCCCTTCATACATATCATTATTATTTTAATATACTTCTCTAGTACCCTTCTGAGTCGTAAACTTTCCCAAATGAGTTGACGCGGCACACTGTCATATGCTTTTTCTAGGTCAATGAATACCATATGAAGGTCCCTTTTCTTTTCTCTATATTTCTCGATTATCCTTCTTATGACGTGTATGGCTTCTGTTGTGGAGCGTCCTGGCATAAATCCAAATTGGTTCACCATAATCTGAGTTTCTCGTCTAATCCTCGTGTCAATAACTCTTTCCCATAGTTTCATCGTGTGACTTAATAACTTTATTCCCTGTAATTTGCACAACATTGGACATCTCCTTTTTTCTTATATATGGGGACTATGAAACTGCTTTTCCATTGCTCTGGCATCCTCGCGGTTTTGAAGATAGTGTTAAATAAGTCTGTTAGCCATTGCAGACCCTCGTTTCCCAAGCACTTCCACACTTCAATTGGTATGTTGTCTGCCCCCCTTAGCCCTTCCCATTTTCTTCAACGCTCTCGTAACTTCGTTGACTGTGATGCTTCTACAGTAACACTTGTTTTGTTGGTTTGGTTGATTTGGTATATTAATCGCAGTTTGTTGGTTAGGGTTCCTTATGTTGAAAATGTTATTGAAGTAAGTTTCCATCTCGCCTTGATGTCGTTCTCCTTCAGCAATACTTTTCCATCCGCAGCCTTTATAAACTTGACCATTCTCAGGTCTTGTTTTCTACTTTCTCTTGCCCTGGCAAGCTTAAAATTTTCATATTCTCCTTCTTTCGTCTCTAATCGCTTATACATTCTCTCATACGCTGTGTTCTTTGCCTGTGACACGGACTTTTTCGCCTCTCGCTTAGCCTCCTTGTATTTATCTTTAGCTCCGCTCGTTCTTCGTCATTCGTACAGTGTAAAAGGTCTCTGAAACTTTTTTTTAGTTCTTATCTTGTCCTGTACGTTTTCATTCCACCACCAGGCTTCCTTATGACCTACTTTCTATTTATTGCAAGTCCAAGAGTTTCTTTAGCTGCTTGCATAACTGCAGTTGCCATATCCTCCCACATTTGGTTTGCGTCTTCCTGTGGCCCAGTTTGGATCATAGGTATGACCTTATCTCTAAAGGTGGTAATTTTTTCGTCTTTGAGCTGGCCCCATCTGATTGTAGGTCTGATTTTCTTAGTTGGTTGGACAATTGCTCTCTTCACACGTAGATCAGCCACTAACATATGATGTTGAGTCACTACGTCTCTCTCGGGATTGCCTTACAGTCTTTCCACGAGTTACGATCTTCTCCCCTCATCAGCATATAGTCTATCTGAGTGTGTCTCCCGCCGCTACTAAAGGTGATCAGATGCAAATCTCTTTCTTAAAAAATGAATTTATGATGCCCAGATCATGCGCTAAAGCAAAGTCTAGGAGCTCCCTCCCGCCGTCATTCCTCAGACCATACCCAAACCCTCCATGCACCGACGTGAATTGATCATTACCCTTACCGATATGCCCATTAAAATCTCCTCCTATGCATATTTTTTCTTGTCTAGGTATGTCTCCCATAACCTGATCTAAAGTCTCCCAGAACTTATTTCTTCCGTTTCCCCTAATCCAACCTGTGGTGCATACGCACTAACTACTGCCACTACCTCGTCCCCTATTACTATTCTTAACATCATCAGTCTATCATCGTATCTTCTCACTTCCACTACATTATCCTAAAGTTCCTTAGCAACTAGAAAACCTACTCCATTTTTTGTACCATCTGAACCTGAGTACCATAGCTTATAACCGTTGCAGTCTTTTGCTCTCCCACCCCCGCCATCTTGTCTCCTGAAGGCACGCTATCTGAACCCTACGTCTCTTCAGCACATCTATTAACTCTAATAACTTACTAGTTAGAGTTCCTACATTCCACGATGCCACTCGTAAACTATAACCTTTTTTCTCTTTAGTAGCACCTCTCTTCACCGAACATGATCTCGGGGTAGCCAAATGCCTCTCGATATCTATATTACCTCACTAACACACCTTAACAACCACTAAAGACGGGTAAAAAAACACTAGGTGAACACAACACAAGCCAAACGACACGTTAAACAGAACAAACATAGGTAATAGCCAAACAGAATAAACAGAAGCACCCAAAAAGGGGGATGACTCTCCCTAGATGTCGGTATTCCTAACCAAGCCAAACAATTTAAACGTAGAAATATAATTAAAGAAAAACACGAGAATGGAACGATCTCACCAAATGTACCACCAATTAAGGTGGCCTTTGTGCGGCATCTGTGAAAGGAGGTGCAACGTTGGGGGTGTTGGTGATGTTTGGTCGTCCGTGGAGGTGTGATGGGTGGTGCTACAGTAGGTGTGTTGGCTGCGTTGGTGGGAGATGTGGGGGTGGCGGTTTCTAGTTGTGTAGTTTTGGTGGTGGTGGTGGTGGCTGGTTGCTAGGGGGGGGGGTTGCGTTGGTTGGTTGGGTTGGTTGCTAGTTGCGTTGGTTGGCGGCTGCTTTGGTTTTGGTGAGTTAGGAGATGTAGTGGAGGGGGGTGTATAGAAAGTGGTCGGCCGGAGGGTGTCCGGCAGGAAGGTTCGGCAGGAGTCGTTCCGGCAGAAGGGGGTGGTCGGTGGAGGGGGAGGATCGGCAGGAAGGTCCGGCGAAGTTGTTAGGCGGGGAGTTTCCCTACTTAGGTTTGTGGTTGAGGGTTAGCGGAGGGTTGGTGGTTCCGGTTTGTGGTCGAGGGTTAGTGGTCGAGAGTTAGTGATTCCGGCGAAGGGGGAGGTGGTCCGCCAGTTGCTCCGGCGACGATGAGGGGGAGGAGGTCCGGCTGCGAAGGTTTTCGGTGTTGGTGAGTTGCCGACGGTTTCCGGTGGTCGCCGGTGTTGGTGGTCGCCGGTGGTGACCGTTGGTGGCGGCGAAGGGGGAGGAGGTCCGGCAGGTGCTCCAGCGACGGTGAGGGGGAGGAGGTCCGGCTACGAAGGCGTTACTGCTTTGTTGGCGACGGTTTCCGGTTGTCGCCGGTGTTGGTGACCGTTGGTGGTGACCGGTGGTGGTGGTCGTCGGTGGTGACAAAAATAATTAATTACAGATAATCTTTATATAACAATAATGAAATGCAATAATTAATTATAATAATTAACGAGAAAGTGTTTGTGGGAAAAATCGACCTCACCTGATCTGTTTCAACCCTATTAAAATATGACCCACTTCAACCTGAACCCAATTTGACCCATTACCAAACCCACCCATCTTGCCACCTCTAACAAATTGTGACCACCTATATAAGTAAGAATTATGATTGAAAAAAACCTGATGTTGATGATGACCATAAGCAACTGAATCAGCAAACCGAGTAGTTGGCTCGTTTTGTGTATCACGAACAGCATACAGGTGTCTATCCCCTGGTGAATAATCAGAAAGCTCACCTTTTTTACCATATTTTTGACTAACCACAGAGTAGTCACCAGATGACCCTTGCATGGTTGACCCATAACCGGTTCGACCTTCCAAACCAGTTGGTCCAGATCCTTTAGCGCTTGCACCAGGAGTCTGTAGAGCACTGCTGTTTCGGCATCATAAGAGCACAAAATTAGGCTGCGTTTTGGCATCAAATTCAACAGCATATAAGTAGCCTTGCAGCACACGAATCAGCAACATATGAGCAGCCACGCAGCACATCTAACAGCAACATAACAGCAGCATTGCAGCTCATGAAACTACTGTGAATCAGTAGCATTTCAACCACATAGCAGCAACAAATAAGCATTACTAATAGCTTCATTTGGGCAACCTTTCAGCACAAAAACGCCCCAGTATAATCTTGAAAACATAGCAGCAAATTGGCTTAACAGAGATCATCATTTGGGTAACATTTTCACTTGTTTTGACAGCAACAAATCAACCAAAACGCAGCAGCTAACTGGTATCAAAATAAGCTGCATTTGTGCAGTGTTTTACCATCAAAACAACAATGTTTCAGCATCAATGGAGCTGCATACTAACAGAAAATCAGAAGCATCTCGTGCGGTTCAAAAACACAATCTGGTGTGCCTACACTGTAGCAAGTGCTCCCCTTGTAGGCTGCACATGCGCCCCTTGTGGGCTGCACTATTTGAGCAGCCTAAGAACCACTTCATTAGTTTCCAAATGATCCCAAACTTCATCAACAACATCAAAAACAGAAAGAACAACAACAAGATCACAAGATCATCATCAAATTCTTCAAGTTCTTCAACAACACAAGATCATCTTCATTACTCAACAACAACATCAAAGCATCAAATCAGAATAGAAAATCAGAAAATCCAAAAAAAAACATAAAGATATCCTCGCTACAATAGTTGATTCAAGAACACGCTTCCGCAACAACAACAAAAACATCAATCTTGAATCAACTATTCATCATCACCTCATCAAGAAGGCTCAAGTTCAAAGCTTCACCTTTATCAATGGAAATCTACAATTTAGGGGGAGTATTGTTGGGTATTCTACATTTGAAGAAATTGAAGATTTATAATATTATTAAAGTTGAAGACTTGAAGAACAAAAGCAACAAAAATATTAGTCTAGGGTTTATTTTGTAATTATTGTAAATGCTAGATTAGTATAAATATTAACATATATCATCATTGTAAGGTGTGAATAATTCTCCACCAAGTGTGGGAATTAGTTCCATCACCAACAACATCATATCATCATCCTTCATGGATGATGATTTCAACATCAAATCAATAAACATCAAGCATTAAACACTTTATGTATTCATCATTATTATTATTTTTGCATCGAATCATCAAGTTTTGTTATTATCAATTTGAATCCTAAGATCCAAGCTTATCGTTCCCGTTCATATCGGAAACTCACATATGTCCTTAGGTATAGACCGAGTCAACAAGGCATATTGTAACACCTGGTTATTTTAAAAGTTATGAAGGAATAAAAGTAAAGGAAAAGAAAGAAAAGCTATAAAACCCAAGTTGTGGGGTTAAAAGTGTCCAAAAGGACACGACTTTGGAAAAGTAGTGAATAAAGCAACATGGCCGCCCATGTTGCCCCTTACACCTTGTCATTCGGATTTTGTTAGAGAGAGAGAAGAAGAGCAGAGAATTCTCGGAGGTTGTAGATGAAGAAGGAAAATTCAAAGTTTTTGGTATGAATTCTCGGTTTTATGATGTTCTAGACAATTCTAGTCTCTGTTGTATGCTTATAAATGTGATTGTATGTTCGGGTTGTGTATGTGTATAGGTTTTAGGTGTTAAAACGTCTGAGAAAGTTCAAGAGAAGAGTTTAAGTTCGAAAGCAGCTAAGGTGAGGTCTAGAACCCCCTTTAAGAGAAGAGTTTAAGTTCGAAAGAAGCTAAGGTGAGGTCTAGAACCCCCTTTCTAGCATTTTTATTAACTGATTTGGGGCTGGAAAATGCAGGTGAGCATGGTTTATAAAATGGGTTTTTATCCGTATGTGTGTGTGTGTGAATGTGTATGTGGGTGGGTGTAACTTTAGGATATATGTGTGTGTATATACATGTTATGATGCTTAGAATGCTAATGCTAGGCTTAGATCATGATTTAAGATGAAATGGGACTGATTTATGTTGTTTGTGTGAAAGTTAGTTGCCCAAACGCCTAAACAGTGACCCATGCGTCCAACGGTCGAATTGCCTAAGTGTGCCCAAACGCCCAGGAACCCATACGTCTAAACAGTGCCCAATCGCCTAAGTGCCCATGCGCTAAGTCAGGCCCATGCACCTGAATAGCACCCCAAACGTCTGGAATATTAACCAGAATGACTAAGTGTTAGGCCCAAACGCCTGAATAGTGCCCATACGCCTAAACAGGCCCATGCGTCTAAGTGAAAATGACCAAGTATGGGTCCAGACGTCTGCATAGTGGCAAAACGCCTGAACAGGGCAGAAATGCCCAAATAGTGCCATGCGCCTAGACACTTAGAATATTTTTGAAATTTCAGGAAAATGCAGAAAGTCTAGGGTTTGACCAGTTTGACTTATGGGTAATGATTACCCACTTTTAATGTGATTATGAGGTGTTTAGTGTTATGGGATGTACGAATGATGTATGGTATGTACAACATGTTATCTGCTAATGATGATTAAACGTATTTATATTATATTATAAACTACGTTATATACTATGTTATTACTTTACGTAGTATGACAAACGAACGAAAGAACGTAAAGAATAACGTAACGAAGTGAAAGATAATAAAGATGAGAAGGGAAACATAATGAATGAATAAAAGCCTTGCAAGCATAATGGAAAGAGGTTCACAACTCCATATGAGTCGTTAGAACAACTGTGGGTGGAATAGTGTGCAATTTTAGCTAACTCGTGAGGGTTCACACACAGTGGGAGTCAGCCTAGGTGGCTGCTCCATACGTGTGATGTGGTATTAACTGTGTGTTATGTAGCGTGCGATCTTGGCTACCTCATGAGAGTTGCCACATACAGGTGAGTCAGTCTTAGTGACTGTTCCATACGTGCGATATAGGATCCTTGTCATTCGACCTCAGTAATCATGGTTGCGTGCCATAAAGAGGGTAAAGCTTGACAGGATCTAGATTCAATGAAAGATAATAATAAAAGTATGAAAAGTGCAAAAAGTATTAAATGGGAGATATGAACGAAATGAATGAAATGTGCGAAAAGGATGAAATGTGCGATAAGAATGAAACGTGCGACAAGAACGAAATGAACAATGTGTGATCATGTGTGATAGTAAAGAAAATGTTTTAAGGAACGAAAGATAAATATATTTTATAAAAACTAGAACTCACTTACCAATGCTGACTTTTATGTATTTCCAGTTGGAAGGTAAAGGTTGCTGAGGATGGCACGGGGCAGCTACTTGGCATTTTTGGGACGAAAAGGGAAGGATTGCCAGTATGAGTAGCTACGTGCCATCAGGTATTTTCTGTAATGTTAACCGGTATTATGTGCGCATGTTATGTGGTTTATGTGCTACTTGTAGATTTAGATACTGATGTAGTCAGGACAGGTAATGCTCGGGGTATGAAGAGTAAAGTAAGTGGCTAATCACAACTGGCCACTGTAATTAGAGACTTACTATACCTGACATAAACTAAGCTATTACCTTGAATGACCATATTAGTGTTTGAATCTTATAGTGTACTAGAGGATGGCTGGAGGTAGGTCTTCTAAGGCTTCACGAGGCGGAGCATGTGGTGGACGTGGTGCTGAACCACGGGCCACAAGAGGAAGGCCCAGGGTTGAGAAAGTGACCCATGAGGAGCCTGAGATCCCTAATCCAGAGGGTGGTGATAAGAGTGCTAACTTAAGGGCCTCAGTGAAGGAGGCTGTGGTGGAGGAGGTTCACCAGGTTATGCAGACAATCTTACCGTCTGTGGTGACTGAAATGATTAAGGCTGTTAGAGAAGGAGAGATGAGGGATAGGAACAGGTCCTCGGGAGGGGGAGAACAACCCGAGACCGAGACGGTTATCCCTACTAATAAGGAGGAGGAGGCGGAGCCTGTGTCGAAGGCAGCACGAGGCTATAACTATGGGGCATTCCAATGATGCAAGTCCCTACCTTTGATGGAAATGGCACTGCTGCTGCTGCTCACCGGTGGGTGAGAGAGATGGAGGCTGTTCTAAAAATCAGCAAGTGCCGGGAGGACCAGAAAGTGAAGTTTGCCACCTATTCGTTTGTGGACTCGGCTCTATGCTGGTGGGACAATATCGCCCAAGCCGAGGGTAGCAGAGCGATCAGTAGAATGAGGTGGAGTCAACTGAAGAAGTAGGTGATTGATGAGTTTTGTCTTCATTAGGAGATGGACAACGTGGAAAGGGAGTTCTTGTAGCTGGAGGCGGGACCATGACACATCAACAATACACCACCAAGTTTAACGAGATGGCACGTCTGGTGCCGGATCAGGTGACGCCCTTGTCACGGAAGTTTAAAAGATACATCTAGGGCTTGCTGGCGGATATCCGTAGGCACATGATCGCTGCCCGACCGAGTACGTTTAGGTCGGTGGTTGACTTGGCTGGGAGATTGTATGACGAGAGGGAGGTGGTGGTGATTGAGAAGAAGAAGACTGGTGGTGATGATCGGAACTAGAACCGGAAATGGTTTGGGCGGGGTGGCTTTACCTCGAACGATAAGAAAGCGAGGGTGAATGATCGACAGGTGATTGTCGCAGGCTCAGGAGTGAAGAGTTGCGGGAAGTGTGGAAAGGAGCATTCGGGAGAATGCAAATAGGGATCAAACTTCTGCTTCAAATATGGGAAATCTGGTCATATAGCGAGAGAGTGTGGGGTAATAAGGTGTTATAACTGTGGAGAAAATGGCCATCTGAGTAGGGATTGCAAGAAGCCCAATGTAGAGAGTTTCGGAGCAGGGAAGAAGATCGGGACTGAGGGGAAAAGGGCGAGTGCCAGAGCATTCATGATGACCAGAGAGGAGGCTAGGACGGACCCCGATGTTGTGAAGGAGGATGATTAGACCGACAGCACCTGACGGGAGTTCGGTGACGATATACGGTGATCGAGTTATGACGATTTCAAAAGTGATTTCGATGGCGGGAAGGTGCATAAGGCGTGGATGTAGTGCTTATTTGGCCTACGTGAAGGATGTGGACACGTCAACACCCCTAATTGTCTGATGTACCGGTGGTGTGTGACTTTCCCGATGTGTTTCCAGAGGACTTATCAGGTGTGCCACCGGATCGTGAAATCGAATTTCAGATCGACCTGATACCCGGTGCTCAGCCTGTCACTAAGGCACCGTATCGGTTGGCTCCGACTGAGATAAAGGAACTGATGGAGCAACTGCAAGAGTTGCTTGATAAAGGTTTCATTAGACAAAGTATCTCTCCTTGGGGTGCTCCAGTCTTATTCGTGAAGAAGAAGGACGGTACTATGAGGATGTGTATTGACTACCGTGAGTTGAACAAGTTGATAGTGAAGAATCGGTATCCATTACCGAGGATTAATGACTTGTTTGATCAGCTCTAAGGTGCCATTTGGTTCTCGAGGATAGATCTTCGATCTGGTTATCATCAATTGAAAGTGAAGGAGCAAGATATTCCTAAAACGGCTTTTCGCACGCGTTATGGACACTACGAGTTTCTTGTTATGTTTTTTGGTTTAACCAACACGCCAGCTGCTTTTATGGACTTGATGAACCGAGTGTGTCGATCGATGTTAGATAAATCAGTTATTGTATTCATCGATGATATCCTAATTTATTCAAGGAGCGAAGAAGAGCATGCCGGTCACATTCAGGAAGTGTTGGAGACATTGAGAAAGGAGAAGTTGTATGCTAAGTTCTCCAAGTGTGCTTTTTGGTTGCGCGAGGTGCAATTTCTGGGTCACGTGGTAAATGTTGAGGGAATCATGGTGGGCCCGGCAAAGGTTGAGGCCGTGATGCAATGGAAGTCTCCAAAGACGCCATCCGAGATTCGTAGCTTCTTGGGATTGGCAGGCTACTACAGGAGATTTATTCAAGACTTTTCCAAGGTAGCCTCGCCTTTGACAAAGTTTACTCGCAAGGATGTGAAGTTCGTATGGGGTCGAGAATAGGAGGATGATTTCAAGGAGTTAAAGGAGAGATTAACACAAGCTCCTGTCTTGACATTGCCCGAGGGAAGTGAAGATTTAGTGGTGTATTCAGATGCATCTTATTCTGGGCTAGGTTGCGTATTGATGCAACGCTGAAGGGTAATAGCCTATGCATCCCGACAGCTGAAAACCCACGAAGTCAACTATCCCACGCACAATCTAGAACTAGTTATGGTGGTTTTCGCATTGAAGATTTAGCGGAACTACTTATACAGGACAAAGTGCACCATCTTCACAGACCACAAAAGCTTGAAGTACTTCTTCGAGTAGAAAGATTTGAACATGAGACAGAGGCGATGGTTGGAGCTCATAAAGGATTACGATTGCGAGATCCATTACCATCCGGGCAAGGCCAACGTGGTGGCGGATGCCCTTAGCTGAAAGGAAAGACCCAACTGATTCGGGCGAAAGCGTACCAGCTGATTATGACCTTTGATGTGATGAAGCAAGTCAAAGAGTTTCAAGATAAGGCATTGAAAGAAGATCATCTTAACTCTGAAAGGATGAGAGGTCGGGTTGCGGAATTAGGTGAAAACACACTCGGTGTTAAAACCCGATTCGGGCGGATGTGGGTTCCTCGTTTTAGGGATCTACGCGTGAAAATTATGGATGAAGCTCATAAGACTCGATACTCTATACATCCCGATACTACAAAGATGTATCAAGACATGAAGAAAGACTATTGGTGGCCGGGTATGAAACATGATGTGGCTGAGTATGTGAGTAAATACCTTACTTGTTTACAAGTGAAGGCCGAGCACCAAAACCCGTACGGGAAGATTCAACTGTTGGATATAACAGAGTGGAAGTGGGAGCACATCACCATGGATTTTATTACGAAGCTACCGCGTACCATGAAAGGGTATGATGCTATATAGGTGATTGTTGATCGTTTGACGAAGAGTGCTCACTTTCTACCGATTCGCGAGACATATTTATCTGAGAGGTTAGCGCATCTGTTCATTAAAGAGATTGTGACTCGTCATGGTGTACCGGTGTCTATTGTGTCTGATCGTGACACCCGGTTTACATCTAAATTTTGGAAGAAATTCCACGATGCGATAGGGACGAGGCTACACATCAGCACGGCTTATCATCCTCAGACGGACGGTCAGTTTGAGAGGACGATCCAGACACTCGAGGACATGCTTCGAGCGTGCGTGATTGATTTTGGAGGAAGTTGGGATGACCATCTTCCGTTAGCAGAATTCTCATACAACAACAGTTATCATACCAGCACTGGCATGCCACCATACGAGATGATATATGGTAGAAGATGTAGGACACCTGTTTACTGGGGTGACATTGGTCAGAAAGATTTAGGAAGTATTGAGGTGATTGAGGCTATGACTGAAAAGATTGAAAAGATTAAAGCCTTCATGAAGGCAGCCAAAGATAGGCAAAAGTCGTATGCTGATAAACGATGTAGACCGATTGAGTTCCAGGTGGGTGATAGGGTTATGTTAAAAGTCTCACCTTGGAAGGGTATCATTTGGTTTAGAAAGCGGGGCAAGTTGAGCCCAAGGTATATAGGACCTTTCCGAATCATTGCCCGAGTAGGAGAGGTGGTCTATAGGTTAGAACTACCCGATGAGTTAAGTGGAATTCACCCGACATTCCATGTATCTCATCTGTGGAAGTGTTTAGCAGACAAGGATATGATTGTACCACTGGAGGACATCGAAGTGGATGAACGGCTCAATTACGTGGAGCAACCAGTGGCGATCATTGATCGTAAAGAGAAGAGGTTAAGGAGTAAAGTTGTAACACCCCAACCCGGGTAGGGCTGACGTGTCACACAAACAGTAAATCAGAGTTTCATAACGATAAGATTAAAGTGCTAAGGAACACACAAATCCTTACATAGATCCAAATAACTTAAATAAAGTCTTAAAATCAAATACTATTAAGTCTTTTTGATCCAATTATTCTCATCCTAACTTCTTGAGTTAACACTCTTCACTCGTTCCCCTGAGCCCCTTGAGTACCTGCTATAAAAATAAGAGAAACAACAAAAGAAAATACGGCTGAGCCAAAGAATGCTCAGTAACGGAAATAAACGATAGCAATACAATGATCGATAATGATAACAATGAGATGATCAAGTTGAAAATCAAATGATAATATCATCTAAAAGGAATACCCATATGAGCCAATAACAATAACAATTAACAATGTGTACATTAGCTGCAGTTCTAATGCACCAATATGTGAGATAGGAATGTAGGCACACACACCTAACCATCTCACCAATAACAATAACAATGATATCCTAGGATCGATCCATACGCCTCCTTTAACAATAATCAATATGTGTCACAACTTAGCACATAATAATAATGTAGAGACGCTGTGGTCTAATCGCTCTGCCACAGATAGAGCACGTCACTTGTGCCACAATGACGCCCTATGTCCCCATAGGTGGATGTGCTCGGGTATAGAGGTCAATGATACAATCAATCAAGCCAATATAACACAATAAGTTACACTAGTGCTCATAACCTTTAATCAAGGTTACTAGCTATAATCAATCATTTAGGGAGCATGTGACAATGAGTACAAAGCAGATAAAGGCTATCACATGCAAATAATATCAACTATACAATAAACACTTATAACAATAATCTTATGGATTTAATAACCAACAAGTCAAGTTAAGAATTCAAAATACAGATCAAGAACGAGAGGTATTCATGCTACGAGAGGGAAAGGTCGGAATCCGTACCTTATACACGAATGACAATATTCAGAAACAAAGTCTAGGCTCGGTTAACGCCGTGAGAACCTACGATAACATAACGCAAATTATAGTTTGAAAAATTCCAGTTCTGTCTCTGTCTTTTCGCACTCGTTAAAAATACTAAACGACGTCTAAAAATTCTGAAAATCTCCAGTTTACTAGATTAGTGAGTTCTGAACAACTTTCATTCAGAAAAGTTTCTGATTTGGATTACCAAAATATGAGAAAAACGTGGATCTTTACAGCTGCGCAGAACTGCTAGCTGTTACGAAAACGACTGTTTGGAGGTCTAAACGAATGAGTTTTTCAATGTTTTATATACCAACAGATTCGCCTTTCGACGAACTTTGTCATGGACATAAGGTTTAACTGATTTGGATCTGTTATGATAAAGTTATGGCCTCCGTAAGTTGGCTGTAAAATACGGGACTATATTGACTATTTGAAGCTTATTTTTAAACAAATATAACTATTTACAACGTTCGTTAACAATATATATATAAGGTTTTAATAAGCTAACTTACAGGAATTAATTAGGTACTTCTATAAAAGAAGTTTTTATGGTTAATCACAATTTTACTATTTATTTAAACGAATCAATAAAAAAAATAATTAAACTAAATTCCTTCGTTATATTGTTTTATAAAGGTTTTAAAAGAAATAAATTTCCAGAAATTAATTAAATAATCTTTAGAATAACAGAGTTTATAAAATTATTTTTATAATTTTTAGGAAATTTTCTGTATTTTTAAAAGTATTAAAAAGGCCAAAAAAAAAATATTGGGAGAGGGCCGGGTTCGAACCCGTGACCTCCTCCCCATAATCCCACACCCAAACCACTAAACCAAAGGCACAAGGCCGCACTAGTTGTTGGTTTTCTTTTCTTTTAAACATAAGCCGAAGCAATTCCCAAATCCCCAAGAACCCTAGTTCGAATCAGTCCCAATTGAACCCCGATTCGATTTCGATAATGCTTAAATTCATAGGGGTTTTGTTCCTTGAATGAAATCGAGTGTGTATGAGGTTTAATTACCTGAATTGATGCAAGAAATGGTACGAACAGAGGATGAACAGTCGCGACTAACGTAGGGCTTGATTGTTGTTCAAATGATGATTATAACCCAATTAACTTTGTGTGAAGCCTCCAAGGGTGTTGAAGACTCTAAGCCCTCTATCAATTATGAGTTTAAAGCCTCGGAACCAGGTCCTCGACTAAGTTGCAGGTCGCGGCTTAGAAGGAATCGAACGGATCTTTTGTGTGAATTGCAAGTCAGATTGAGAGTGTAGACATATTATTAGTGGGTATATGATTGATTAGGTACACTCCATTTGATTATTATCTTTGTTTAGTGCGATTTTTGAGTTGTAAAGCGGCCGAACTTTCGGTCGGGTGGGAATCCCACTATACCGACTTTATTATTCCAATTTCAATGGTCCACTGGTTCGAAACATCCACGCGGAAATGTCGGGGTGATTTGATTGTGTCAAAACCGGCTAAATATGGCGTTTGGGGGGTCGCCGGAGCCGCCGGAATGGTCGCCGGAGAGGGTGATCGACGGGAATGGGCGGTGGGTTGGAATTTAAAAAAGTTTACACTTTTACCCCCTGAGGTTTGATGTGTTTAATATTTCATGTTTAAAACTTAATTTTTAAGTTTCAAAAATTACCTATTAACCCCTGGACTTTATTATTATTATTGTTATTATTTTTATCACCATTATTATCATTATTGGTATTATTATTATTATTATTATTATTATTATTATTATTATTCTTATTATTATTATTACGGTATTATAATTCTACCCCCCTTAAAACAATTTCGTCCTCGAAATTCTAAATAATGTAGCATGAATACTTCTGAAAATACAATTCGGTGAAAATAATACTTCTTTAAGCACACACCACTTACGAATAGAGTAGTCACTAACAGTTAGGCTTAGAAAACATACACTTAGTTGTCGAATAAGTATGGATACTGTGAACGAATCATTTCTTCTGTCTCCCATGTCGCCTCGCGTTCAGAATGATTTTTCCATAAAACTTTAACGAACGGTATAGACTTGCGTCTCATAACTCGTTCTTGACGATCAATAATAGCTTCAGGTTCTTCTTCATAAGAAAGATCTTCTTGAATCGCGTGAAGAGGGTAACTAATAACGTGCAACGGATGATAGTTGTATCCCCTCAACAAAGAGACATGAAAAACGTTATGAACATGAGAGAGTTGCGGTGGCAATGCTAAACGATACGAGACTTCTCCAACCCTTTCAAGAATCTCAAACGGACCGATAAAACGTGGACTTAACTTTCCTTTAATTCCAAATCGACGTATGCCACGACAAGGTGACACTTTGAGAAACACATGATCTCCGACTCTAAATTCCAACGCTCGTCGGTGTTGATCGGCGTAACTCTTTTGTCTAGTTTGGGCTTCTTTCAACTTTCTCTGGCAATGGCAACTTTGTCATTAGTAATTCTAACCAATTCCGGTCCTTCGATTATCTTCTCTCCAACCTCATTCCAACATATCGGTGCTCTACATTTCCGACCATATAGAAGTTCAAACGGGGCCATATTTATACTAGCTGCCAACTATTATTATACGCGAACTCAACTAAGCATAGATACTCATCCCAATTGCCCGTCCATTCGAGTGCGCATGCTCTAAGCATATCTTCCAAAGTGTGAATAGTGCGTTCAGATTGTCCGTCAGTCTGCGGATGGAAGGCGGTACTAAATCTTAACTTGGTTCCCCAAGCATTTTGGAAACCCTTCCAAAAGCGTGACGTGAAACGCGGATCTCTATCATATACAATCGATGATGGCGTGCCATGAAGTCGAATAATATCTTGCAAAATATCTCTGATAATTTGCTAACTGAGTAACCCTGTTGGATGGGCAAGAAATGAGCCGACTTTGTGAGTCTATCTACTACGACCCAAATGGCGTCGTTCTTCTTGAATGTTTTTGGTAGGCCTGTAACAAAGTCCATGGAAATATCATCCCATTTCCACACAGGAATATCTAATGGTTGCAGTAATCCACTAGCTCTTTGATGCTCAATCTTTACTTGCTGACAAGTTAAACAATGACTCACATATTTAGCTACATCTTCTTTCATACCACTCCACCAAAAGTTCTGCCTTAAATCTCTATACATCTTAGTGGCTCCTGGGTGAATAGAGAATGGTGAACTGTGTGCCTCTGCTAATAAGGAGTCACGAAGGGTTGGGTCATCTGGCACACATAATCTATTTCCACACCAGATAACTCCTTGTTCATCAACTCGAAACTCAGATTGTTTCCCTATCTTCAAATTTTGTAATATCGCCCAAAGTTCTCCATCTTGATTCTGAGCTTCCTTGATCCGTGTAATAAGATCAGATTCTATCATCATCTTGGCTAGATAACCGTTAGACTCACCAAGCTGTAACCCAACTTCCATTCTATCCAGATCTAAGATAATCTGTGGTTGGATTTGAAGACATGCTACTCCACCTGCGCTCTTTCGACTGAGAGCATCTGCCACGACATTCGCCTTGCCCGGATGATACTGGATGTTGGCATCGTAATCCTTGAGTAGTTCTAACCATCTCCTCTGCCTCATATTGAGTTCTTTTTGAGTGAAAATATACTTAAGGCTCTTATGATCAGTAAAGATATCACATGTCTCTCCATACAAATAGTGTCTCCAAATCTTTAATGCAAACACTACAGCTGCAAGCTCTAAGTCATGTGTTGGGTAGTTTACTTCGTACGGTTTAAGCTGTCGGGAAGCATAGGCAATAACTTTACCATGCTGCATAAGAACACAACCGAGTCCTTTCTTCGATGCATCACTATAAATTTGGTACCCGCCAGATCCCGAAGGTAACGTAAGAATAGGGGCAGATACCAGTCTTTTCTTCAGTTCCTCAAAACTCTTTTCTCTATCCTCGTTCCACGTAAATTTTACACCCTTTCTCATAAGTTGAGTTAGAGGTAATGCGACACGAGAGAAACCTTCCACAAAACGTCGGTAATAGCCCGCTAAACCAAGAAAACTACGAACTTCAGTGACGGATGTCGGTCGAGGCCATTTAGTAATAGCTTCCACCTTTGCCGGATCCATAGTGATACCTTTAGCTGATACAACATGGCCTAAAAATGCCACTTGTTCAAGCCAAAAGTCACACTTAGAAAATTTAGCATATAACTTCTTTTGGCGTAAGGTCTCCAAAATCGTGCGAAGGTGGTCTTCATGCTCCTCTCTACTTTTAGAGAATACTAAGATGTCATCGATAAAAACAATTACAAAGCGGTCCAAATACTCATGGAACACTCTGTTCATGAGGTCCATAAAGACAGCTGGAGCATTGGTCAAGCCAAAAGGCATAACTAGGAACTCATAGTGACCGTAACGGGTGCGGAACGCTGTCTTAGGAACATCTTGATCTCGGATCCTCAATTGATGGTATCCTGATCTAAGGTCGATCTTAGAGAAGAACTTTGCCCCTTGTAGTTGATCGAAGAGATCATCAATACGCGGTAACGGATAGCGGTTCCGGATAGTAATCTTATTAAGCTCTCGGTAGTAGATGCATAGACGCATACTACCATCTTTCTTCTTCACAAATAATACCGGTGCTCCCCATGGTGAAACACTTGGTCTAATGAATCCGAGTTGTAATAACTCCTGCAGCTGTTCTTTCAATTCCTTCAACTCTACTGGGGCCATCCGATAAGGTGCCTTAGAAATAGGTTCCGCCCCGGGGATTAAATCAATAGTAAACTCGACTTCACGCTCAGGTGGTAACCCTGGAAGTTCTTCAGGAAAGACATCAGAGAATTCCCGAACAATAGGAAAGTCTTCAATACGAGAGTATCCACTGATGTATCTTTTATAGAAGCTAAGAATCCCTCACATCCACGGAATATAAGCTTTTGGGCTTTCAGAGCAGAGATAATTTTGAGAGGCTTCCGAGGTAGGCTCCCTTGGTAAACTAAGTCAGGATTCATAGGATCACCAAATAGCACACGACGAGTTTGACATTCTATGGTAACATGGTGTCGTGTTAACCAATCCATGCCAAGAATAATATCGAAATCACCCATGTGCATAGGAAATAGGTCAGCCTCTCTAATGATTGATTCGATCTGAATAGGACAGTTTTGGTATACTTGTGAAATAACAATCGATTCTCCAACAGGAGTAGAAATCACTAATGCAGGCTCTAGAGCGGTAGGCATGATCGTAAGGTGCTTTGTGAATAAATGAGATACTATCGAGTGGGTGGAGCCAGTATCAAACAATACAGAAATATCATAGTCACCATAACGAAGTATACCACAAATCGTACCTATATATTGATAACTAATGAGATACTAACTACGGTAAAACTAGAATCAATGGAAGTAGATTATGATTATTAGAATGAATTTGTACGGGAAGATGTACCTGGAGCATTAGCAGCTTCCCCTGCAGTTAGTGCGAATACTCGACCTCCAGTAGTGGGTGGCGCATTGGCTCCCTTAGCATCATTCTCTGGTCGGTTCCTCGCCTTTGGGCATTGACTAACCCTATGCCCCATATCTCCACAACCAAGACAAGCTCCTGTAAGTCGACGACAAGTTCCGGGATGATGCTTTCCACAATGAGTACACATCGGATGTCTGGAAGGATTGCCTTTTTGATTCACCGGTTGAGCTGCAATTGGTTGTTGATAGGGTATCATTTGACCTTGACTTCGAGTCTTACCATGCCATGGCTTAGTGTTCTTCCCCGATCCTTGATTTTTCTGACGATCATTTCCATTTCGGTCAGATCCTTGAGATGACTCACCGCCAACCTGAATACGAGTCCCATCTCTACTGCGCTTCTTATTATCCTCAAATTTTAACAAAAATTCTTTTCTCTCCAGGTCCACCCTTTTTGCAGCCCTAACTGCTTCCTCAACATTGTTGAAAGTGGAGTGAATAATAGCCTTACGATTCCGATCACATACTGCCCATTGATACTTTTCAGCCCGTTCCTCAGGTGATCCAGCAGAAGAACCTAGAAATCCCAACAGTCGATAAAACCGGTCTGTAAAATCAGTGAGTGATTCATCGTTTCGTTGACGGATGTTATCATACTCCCGCCTGTATGCTTCTTTATCCACATTCGTAAAATACTTGTCGAAGAATATGGAACGAAAATCATTCCAAGATAGAGTCTCCATGAACAGTTCGCCTCCTCTTTCAGCTACCACATTCTCCCACCACACTTGAGCATCTTCCTCCAGCTTATAAGCAGCTAAACCCGCCCTGTACTGCTGATCAACTCTAAGCACGGTAAAAATTTTCTCAATGTGAGCGATCCAGTCTTTGGCCACTGCAGGTGTAGCCGCCTTAGTGAATGATCGTGGTTTTTGCTTTTGAAATCGTGCTAGCCAAACGTCTGCACCAGTTGGGTTTGGATTCGGGTTTGGATTTGGGTTTGGATTCGGATCCGGATTTGGGTTTGGATTTGGATTCGGATTCGGATTTGGGTTTGGATTTGGATTCGGATTCGGATTTCGTACCGCATCAATCAAAGTTGGTAGTATAGCAGTAAGTGCTTGGGTCATAGCACCAACAAGGTTTGGATCAGGTCCATTCGACCCGCTAGAATTTCGTGAATTACGGCTGGGAGGCATCTAAAATGAAAACATTTCACCTTAATCAGAACAACGTGAATTAGAAAGTAGCCCTATAATATATAGAGAACCTAACCCAATGTTTACCCAATCCTCACATGTCTTAATTTATTTAGTTTAAGTTTTCTACAGGAAGGAGCCTAAGCTCTGATACCATAACTGTAACACCCCAACCCGGGTAGGGCTGACGTGTCACACAAACAGTAAATCAGAGTTTCATAACGATAAGATTAAAGTGCTAAGGAACACACAAATCCTTACATAGATCCAAATAACTTAAATAAAGTCTTAAAATCAAAATACTATTAAGTCTTTTTGATCCAATTATTCTCATCCTAACTTCTTGAGTTAACACTCTTCACTCGTTCCCCTGAGCCCCTTGAGTACCTGCTATAAAAATAAGAGAAACAACAAAAGAAAATACGGCTGAGCCAAAGAATGCTCAGTAACGGAAATAAACGATAGCAATACAATGATCGATAATGATAACAATGAGATGATCAAGTTGAAAATCAAATGATAATGATCATCTAAAAGGAATACCCATATGAGCCAATAACAATAACAATTAACAATGTGTACATTAGCTGCAGTTCTAATGCACCAATATGTGAGATAGGAATGTGGGCACACACACCTAACCATCTCACCAATAACAATAACAATGATATCCTAGGATCGATCCATACGCCTCCTTTAACAATAATCAATATGTGTCACAACTTAGCACATAATAATAATGTAGAGACGCTATGGTCTAATCGCTCTGCCACAGATAGAGCACGTCACTTGTGCCACAATGACGCCCTATGTCCCTATAGGTGGATGTGCTCGGGTATAGAGGTCAATGATACAATCAATCAAGCCAATATAACACAATAAGTTACACTAGTGCTCATAACCCTTAATCAAGGTTACTAGCTATAATCAATCATTTAGGGAGCATGTGACAATGAGTACAAAGCAGATAAAGGCTATCACATGCAAACAATATCAACTATACAATAAACACTTATAACAATAATCTTATGGATTTAATAACCAACAAGTCAAGTTAAGAATTCAAAATACAGATCAAGAACGAGAGGTATTCATGCTACGAGAGGGAAAGGTCGGAATCCGTACCTTATACACGAATGACAATATCAGAAACAAAGTCTAGGCTCGGTTAACGCCGTGAGAACCTACGATAACATAACGCAAATTATAGTTTGAAAAATTCCAGTTCTGTCTCTGTCTTTTCGCACTCGTTAAAAATACTAAACGACGTCTAAAAATTCTGAAAATCTCCAGTTTACTAGATTAGTGAGTTCTGAACAACTTTCATTTAGAAAAGTTTCTGATTTGGATTACCAAAATATGAGAAAACGTGGATCTTTACAGCTGCGCAGAACTGCTAGCTGTTACGAAAACGACTGTTTGGAGGTCTAAACGAATGAGTTTTTCAATGTTTTATATACCAACAGATTCGACTTTCGACGAACTTTGTCATGGACATAAGGTTTAACTGATTTGGATCTGTTATGATAAAGTTATGGCCTCCGTAAGTTGGCTGTAAAATACGGGACTATATTGACTATTTGAAGCTTATTTTTAAACAAATATAACTATTTACAACGTTCGTTAACAATATATATAAGGTTTTAATAAGCTAACTTACAGGAATTAATTAGGTACTTCTATAAAAGAAGTTTTTATGGTTAATCACAATTTTACTATTTATTTAAACGAATCCATAAAAAAAATAATTAAACTAAATTCCTTCGTTATATTGTTTTATAAAGGTTTTAAAAGAAATAAATTTCCAGAAATTAATTTAATAATCTTTAGAATAACAGAGTTTATAAAAATTATTTTTATAATTTTTAGGAAATTTTCTGTATTTTTAAAAGTATTAAAAAGGCCAAAAAAAAAAATATTGGGAGAGGGCCGGGTTCGAACCCGTGACCTCCTCCCCATAATCCCACACCCAAACCACTAAACCAAAGGCACAAGGCCGCACTAGTTGTTGGTTTTCTTTTCTTTTAAACACAAGCCAAAACAATTCCCAAATCCCCAAGAACCCTAGTTTGAATCAGTCCCAATTGAACCCCGATTCGATTTCGATAATGCTTAAATTCATAGGGGTTTTGTTCCTTGAATGAAATCGAGTGTGTATGAGGTTTTAATTACCTGAATTGATGCAAGAAATGGTACGAACAGAGGATGAACAGTCGCGACTAACGTAGGGCTTGATTGTTGTTCAAATGATGATTATAACCCAATTAACTTTGTGTGAAGCTTCCAAGGGTGTTGAAGACTCTAAGCCCTCTATCAATTGTGAGTTCAAAGCCTCGGAACCAGGTCCTCGACTAAGTTGCAGGTCGCGGCTTAAAAGGAATCGAACGGATCATTTGTGTGAATTGCAAGTCGGATTGAGAGTGTAGACATATTATTAGTGGGTATATGATTGATTTGGTACACTCCATTTGATTATTATCTTTGTTTAGTGCGATTTTTGAGTTGTAAAGCGGCCGAACTTTCGGTCGGGTGGGAATCCCACTATACCGACTTTATTATTCCAATTTCAATGGTCCACTGGTTCGAAACATCCACGCGGAAATGTCGGGGTGATTTGATTGTGTCAAAACCGGCTAAATATGGCGTTTGGGGGGTCGCCGGAGCCGCCGGAATGGTCGCCGGAGAGGGTGATCGACGGGAATGGGCGGTGGGTTGGAATTTTTAAACAAGTTTACACTTTTACCCCCTGAGGTTTGATGTGTTTAATATTTCATGTTTAAAACTTAATTTTTAAGTTTCAAAAATTACCTATTAACCCCCTGGACTTTATTATTATTATTATTGTTATTATTTTATCACCATTATTATCATTATTGGTATTATTATTATTATTATTATTATTCTTATTATTATTATTCTTATTATTATTATTACGGTATTATAAAAGTGGTTCCTCTTGTGCGAGTACAGTGGAAGCACAGGAAGGGATTCGAGTCTACATAGGAGATTGAAGGAGGGATGAGACAGCATTACCCTCATCTATTGCCTCTTACACCTTGTCATTCGGATTTTGTTAGAGAGAGGGAGAAGAAGAGCAGAGAATTCTCAAAGGTTGTAGAAGAAGAAGGAAAATTCGAAGTTTTTGGTAAGAATTCTTGGTTTTATGATTTTCTAGACAATTCTAGTCTCGGTTGTATGCTTATAAATGTGATTGTATGTTCGGGTTGTGTATGTGTGTGGTTTTAGGTGTTAAAACGTCTGAGAAAGTTTAAGAGAAGAGTTTAAGTTCGAAAGCAGCTAAGGTGAGTTCTAGAACCCCCTTTTTAACATTTTTATTAACTGATTTAGGGCTGGAAAATGCAGGTGAACATGTTTTATAAAATGGGTTTTTATCCGTATGTATGTGTGTGTGAATGTGTATGTGGGTGGGTGTAACTTTAGGATATATATGTGTGTATGTACATGTTATGATGCTTAGAATGCTAATGCTAGGCTTAGATCATGATTTAAGATGAAATAGGACTGATTTATGTTGTTTGTGTGAAAGTTAGTTGCCCAAACGCCTAAACAGTGACCGATGCGTCCAACGGTCGAATTGCCTAAGTGTGCCCAAACGCCCAGGAACACATACGTCTAAACAGTGCCCAACCGCCTAAGTGCCCATGCGCCAAAGTCAGGCCTATGCGCCTGAATAGTACCCAAACGTCTGGAATATTGACCAGAATAACTAAGTGTTTAGCCCGAACGCCTGAATAGTGCCCATGCGCCTAAACAGGCCCATGCGCCTAAACAGGCCCATGCGTCTAAGTGAAAAATGACCAAGTATGAGTCCAGATGTCTGCATAGTGGCAAAACGCCTGAACAGGGCAGAAACACCCAAATAGTGCCCATGCGCCTAGACACTTAGAATATTTCTAAAATTTCAGGAAAATGCAGAAAGTCTAGGGTTTGACCAGTTTGACTTATGGGCAATGATAACCCACTTTTAATGTGATTACGGGGTGTTTTACGGTTATGGGATGTACGAATGATGTATGGTATGTACAACGTGTTATCTTTTAATGATGATTAAACGTATTTATATTATATTATAAACTACATTATATACTATGTTATTACTTTACATAGTTTGACAAACGAACGAAAGAACGTAAAGAATAATGTAACGAAGTGAAAGATAATAACGATGAGAAGGGGAACATAATGAATGAATAAAAGCCTTGCAAGCATAATGAAAAGAGGTTCATAATTCCATATGAGTCGTTAGAACAACTGTGGGTGGAATAGCATGCGATTTTAGCTAACTCGTGAGGGTTCACACACAGTGGGAGTCAGCCTAGGTGGCTGCTCCATATGTGCGATGTGGTATTAACTGTGTGTTATGTAGCGTGCGATCTTGGCTACCTCATGAGAGTTCCCACATACAGGGGATTCAGTCTTAGTGACTGTTCCATACGTACAATATAGGATCTTTGTCATTCGACCTCAGTAATCATGGTTGCGTGCCATAAAGAGGGTAAAGCTTGACAGGATCTAGATTCAGTGAAAGATAATAATAGAAGTACGAAAAATGCAAAAAGTATTAATGGGAGATATGAACGAAATGAATGAAATGTGCGAAAAGGATGAAATGTGCGATAAGAATGAAACATGCGACAAGAACGAAATGAACAATGTGTGATCATGTGTGATAGTAAAAAAAATGTTTTAAGGAGCGAAAGGTAAATTATATTTTATAAAAACTAGAACTCACTTAGTAACACTGACTTTTATGTATTTTCCAGTTGGCAGGTAAAAGTTGCTGAGGATGGCACGGGGCAACTATATGCATATTTGGATGGCATCCATTCTATGTAAAATGATGCTTTTGTGATGTAATGCAACGAATGATGATGTGTGATGATGTTGTATTATTTGGCAAAAGCAGTTATTAATATATGGAATGATTTTAGTTAAATGTTTTCGCTGCAATGTTTTAAATAAAATGTGTGATTTATGTGTGATGACTTAGAACTATGTAAAACCAACATCAAACCTATACATTAAATTCGTATATGTGAATCACAATCAATATAAAGATAACATGACATAATCAATAACATATAAACATCACAATGCATTTCATATATCATTCAATCAATTCATTACATTGGATTACACAAGTGTAAGACATGAAAGACTTTTACATTTGAGAACATAAACTAGGTACATCAATATGTATCAACACTTCGGTTTTAGGAATATTAGATTGAACTGTGGGTGTTATGTCAGATGTCAGCGGAAAAGTTTCTGGATTTTTATTTTCAGATTCTTTGGCCTTTTAGCCAAAAACTTCTTACCATGTCATACACTTTTTCTGGGGGTCTCGATTGTATAACCCCTGATTGTTACTAGTGCACGTCTAATGAAAAACTTTGGCTTTATGTTGGCCTTGGTCTCGGGTTGGGATATTTCTATGCTGTTCTGAGGCTCTATTTCTGGTGTTGTTTCTTTATGGTCACTATGATTCGAATGTTCTGAAGGAACAGTTTCACTATGATGGCTATTAGAATTATAAGGACTCATAACTGCAAAAATTCTTACAAATTTCAATTTATATTATCACTAGTTAAAACAACTAATCAAATAGGTTCATAAAATTTAACATTCACATATTCATCATTATCTAAACATAGATATTTTCACATAAAATCATAATTAACTTTTTATTTAGCCATACTAAAAATTGTTATTACATAAGCTTATGGTTATAGTCTAGGCATTTACTAATAATACCTAATTCTCTATAACCAATGGCTCTATTATCAATCTGTTACATCCTGGTGGAAGCGTGAAATGCTTAGATGTGACTTTTGGCTCAAAACTCATTGGCTTCAGTTACATACATTCAAATAGATCAAATAACAAGACTTTCATTACACATACATGTATTTTGAGTTACATCGTACCATACAATACTTGATTCAAACAAATATTAACATATGCTTCTACAACCCAACATCCAAAAGATTCATCATTTTCATTTCATATTATTATTGAAGTAAGTATGGATGTGAACGTCCATAAAGAGGCTGAAATCCATCAAATCTACTGTCACTAAAATGCACAGCTGCCCTATTGTAAGGCCCCGTTCCCAGGCACCTTACAGTTGGTCATTCACAGCAGTAATTACAATAAACATTATAGGTTTACAAATTTAAGCAGCGGAATTAAATTAACAAAAGCCATTCATTTCATTATAAACATTGTTGCTAAGCAATACACCCTGGTTTAATCAGTTTACAAAAGAATAGTTTAACTGCATTACAAAACAACAGTGGTTTCTATTAAGAATGGATGGCAGTCTTTCCCTGCCGAGTAACTTCACCCTCGTGCCATCCTCAGCAATAATTATCTGCCAACTGAAAATGTATAAAAGTCAGCGTTGCTGAGTGAGCTCTAGTTTTATACGTAATAAAATACTTTCTATAGGTTGTATATGAAAATACTCTTTTCTGAAAAATACAACTCTGTACTTATATGCGAGCACGCATTAACTGTATGAACAAATATTTTCCGTTCTCTGTACTGTATGCCTTGTCTATAAACTGTTAACTTTATGTTTCACTGTCTGTATGGACCAGTGAGCAATACCCCAACTATATGCGCGATGGAAACGCGTGATGGGCCATCTATATCTCTCGAAAGGGTCAACTATATCCCCCGAAAGGGTCAACTGTATCCCCCGAAAGGGTTCTGTGTACTGTGTACAAGGCCGACCCAATCACCCAGGGCACGCTACAAAGGTCCTGCCAATCTCAATTGATTGACCCTGTGTGCATAAAAGGGTAGCTAACCCGCAACACAGTTGAGCTAACGACAACACGGTCGTGTCCCTCCTATAAGCTTGCAAGACTTATTAACATTTTATATATGTTCCTCTTCTTTTCTTTGTTGCTCTTTCACTTTATTATTATGATATACTTTACGTTACGATAATAACATACCACGTAAAGTCACATACTATAAGTAATAATAGTAGTAGCAATAACTATAATAAGGAACAAACATAGTAATCATATCATGCATGGAACATCATCATTAATAAGCCCTTATTCAACCTCGGTCAAAACCCTAAAGCACAGACTCCCTGAAAATTCTGTAAAAAATTCTAAGTATGTGGGCGCATGAGAACTATTTGGGCGCATGAGCCCTGTTCAGGCGTTTCATCACTATGTAGGCACACCAGCCTACACTTAGAAACATTTTCACTTTAGGCGCCTGAGCTATTCAGGCGCATGGGCACTATTGGGGCACATGGCCCTACACTTAGTCATCCGGCTAACTTTTCTAGGCACATGGACCACTGTTCAGGAGCACGGGCTACACTTAGACATTTCTAAGGCAAATTTTGGGCGCACGAGGTTACTGTTTAGTCACATGAGCCCTGTTTGGGCGCATGAACCTACTTGGAATATTTCTAAGGCAAGTTTTGGGCGCATGAGCCTTATGTAGGTGCATGAACCTTCTGTCCAACTTATTTCTATGATATTTCCAAACCCAAACATCAAGCCTAATTGTTCTAAGCTTACCAAGGTCCATCTAAGCATGAACTACACATAACATCTAATAAACATCATCATTCATGCAAAATACATAAGGGTATTAATACATAACAAAGTAAAAATCGTTTAATACATTTTCAGCCCCAAAAGAGGTTAAAACAAGTAGAAACCGGGGTCTAGAAACTCACCTGATGCAACTTGGGTGTTTCTTCCTTTTCAACCCGCTTGCAATGAGTTCAAACACCTAAAAAAACAACACCAACACACACACCCGAGCATAATCACAAGCACATAAGCACATAAGCATGTAACCGGGATAAAACCCATCATAAACATGTAAAAACCATGAATTCTTACCTTGAATTCATTCACTTCTTCTTTCTCTCTCTAGAGTTCGAAGCCTCTGATGCTTCTCTCTCTAAAAGCCGAGACAATTGGTGAAGTGAGGTGAGGGTGGGCGGCCATACCCACTTTTACACCAACTTTTGAAAGTTTTGTCCCTTTCGGACACTTTTTGTCCCTCTACTTGAACTTATTGCCTTTCTTGCTTTTATTCTTTATATCTTGTCTTGTAAAAAAATAATAATAATAACCGGGTGTTACAAGTCCACCCCCCTTATATAGTTTTCGTCCCCGAAACCTGTTATTCCTCAAACAGACGAGGATAATGCTGCCTCATCTCCTCCTCAGTCTCCCATGTGGATTCGGATCCCTTCCTGTGCTTCCACTGTACATGCACAAGAGGAACCACTTTATTTCTCATCCTCTTCTCTTTACGATCGATGATTGCCACTACTTGCTCCACATAATTGAGCCTTTCATCTACTTCAATGTCCTCCAGTGGAACGATCATGTCTTCATCAACTATACACTTTCTCAAATGAGATACATGGAATGTAGAGTGAATTCCACTTAACTCATCTGGCAACTCCAATCTATAGGCCACCTCTCCTACTCGAGCAATGATTCAGAAAGGGCCTATATATCTTGGGCTCAACTTGCCTCGCTTCCTAAATCTGATATACCCTTCCAAGGTGAGACCTTCAACATAACCCGGTCACCCACTTGGAAATCAATTGGTCTACGTCGTTTATCGGCATATGACTTTTGTCTATCTTTAGCTGCCTTCATGAAGGCCTTAATCTTCTCAAGCTTCTCAGTTGTAGCTTCGAATACCTCGACGCTCCCCAATTCTATCTGCCCAATGTCTCCCCAACATACGGGCGTCCTACATCTTCTACCGTATAGCATCTCGTAGGGTGACATACCAATGCTGGCATGATAACTGTTGTTGTACGAGAATTTCGCTAACGGCAGGTGGTCATCCTAACTTCCTCCAAAATCGATCACGCATGCTCGAAGTATATCCTCGAGTGTCTGGATCGTCCTCTCAGACTGACCGTCAGTCTGAGGGTGATAAGCCGTGCTGATATGCAGCCTTGTCCCCATCGCATCATGGAATTTCTTCCAGAACTTTGATGTAAACCGGGTGTCACGATCAGACACAATGGACACCAGCACACCGTGACGAGCGACGATCTCCTTGATGAATAGATCCACGAGTCTCTCAGAAGAATGCGTCTCTCGGATAGGTAGGAAGTGAGCACTCTTCGTCAAGCGATCAACTACCACCCATATAGCATCATACCCTTTCGGAGTACGTGGCAGCTTCATAATAAAATCCATGGTGATGTGCTCCCACTTCCATTCTGGTATGTCCAAAGGTTGAATCTTTCCATACGGCTTCTGGTGCTCGGCCTTCACTTGCAAACAAGTAAGGCACTTACTCACATACTCCACCACGTCACGCTTCATACCCGCCATCGATAATCTTTCCTCATGTCTTGATACATCTTTATGGCATCGGGATGAATAGAGTATCGAGTCTTGTGAGCTTCATCCATAATCTTCACCCGTAGATCCCCAAAACGAGGAATCCACATCCGCCCGAATCGAGTTTTAACACCGAGTGTGTTTTCACCCAATTCCTCAACCAGACCTCTCATTCTTTCAGAGTTAAGGTGGTTGTCTTTCAAAGCCTCATCTTGAAACTCTTTGACCTACTTCATCATATCAGAAGTCATGATCAGCTGGTACGTTTTCACCCGAATCGGCTTGGGCCTCTCCTTTCGGCTAAGGGCATCCGCCACCATATTGACCTTGCCCGATGGTAATGGATCTCATAATCATAATCCTTTATAAGCTCCAACCATCGCCTTTGCCTCATGTTCAAATCCTTCTGCTTGAAGAAGTACTTCAAGCTCTTGTGGTCGGTGAAGATGGTGCACTTCGTCCCGTAGAGATAGTGCCTCCAAATCTTCAATGCAAAGACCACAGCTGCTAGCTCCAAGTCATGAGTAGGATAACTTTCAACTGTCGTGATGCATAGGCTATAACCTTTCCTCTCTGCATCAACATGCACCCCAATCCCGAGTAGGAAGCATCAGAATAAACCACCAGATCTTCACTTCCCTCGGGCAATGACAGAACAGGAGCTTAGGTCAATCTCGTTTTCAACTCCTCGAACGCCTTCTCTTGAGCTTGACCCCATACAAACTTTTCATCTTTCTGGGTCAACTTGGTTAGTGGAGAAGCGATCTTTGAGAAGTCTTGGATGAATCTTCTATAATAGCCCGCCAAACCCAAGAAACTTCGGATCTCGGACGGCGTCTTTGGAGACTTCCATTGCATCACTGCTTCCACCTTTGCCGGATCGACCATAATCCCCTTCGGATTCACCACGTGACCCAAGAACTGAACTTCACGCAACCAGAATGCGCATTTGGAGAATTTAGCATACAACTTCTCCCTTCTCAACGTCTCCAACACTTCTCGAATGTGACCAGCATGCTCCATCTCGCTCCTTGAATAAATCAGGATATCATCGATAAACACAATCACTGATTTATCTAACATCGGCCGACACACTCTGTTCATCAGGTCCATAAAAGCAGCCGGCGCATTGGTCAACCCAAAAGACATGACTAGAAACTCGTAGTGACAATAGCACATGCGAAAAGCTGTTTTAGGAATATCCTGCTCTTTCACTTTCAATTGATGGTAGCCAGATCGAAGATCTATCCTCGAGAACCAACTGGCACCCTGGAGCTGATCGAACAAGTCGTCAATCCTCGGCAACGGGTACCGATTCGTTATCGTCAATTTGTTCAATTCACGGTAGTCGATACACATTCTCATGCTACCGTCATTTTTCTTCACGAATAAGACCGGAGCACCCCAAGGAGAGATACTCGGTCTGATAAAACCCTTATCGAGCAACTCTTGCAGTTGCTCCATTAACTCCTTATCTCAGTCGGAGCCAACCGATACGGTGTCTTAGCGATAGGTTGGGCACCAGGTATCAAGTCAATTTGAAATTCGATTTCGCGATCCGGTGGCACACCTGATAGGTCCTCTGGAAACACATCGAGAAAGTCACACACCACCGGTACATCGGAAAATTGGGGTGTTGACTTGTCCACATCTTTCACGTACGACAAATAAGCGCTAGATCCACGCCTCATGCACTTTCCTGCCACCGCCATCGAAATCACTTTCGGAATCATCGTAACCCGATCGCCGTATATCGTCACCGGACTTCCGTCAGGCGTCGTCAGACTAATCATCTTCTTACGACATACGACTTCATAGATTGCTAACCAATCCATCCCTAGTAACACATCCAATCCACCTAGGGGCATCACATGTAACCTAGCAGCAAACCTATGACCTTCTAATTCTATGACACAGCCCTCTACCACATCAATAATTCTAGTGGACTTACGGATAGCAGTTTCTACATCAAATGGCACACTTATCTTTCTACTACTAACAGACAACTTAGCATAGAAAGTATTGGAAATAAAACTCCGGCTAGCACCAGAATCAAACAATACAGAGGCATAAGTTTGGTTTACTAGGAACATACTTGACACAACATCGGGATCAGCTCTGGCTTCCTCCCGGGTCATAGTGTAAGCTCGAGCACCTGCCCTCTGCCCTCCTTTTTCCGGCTTCTTATTCCCCGCTCCCGAGTTCTCCGCCCTCGGCTTCTTACAGTCTCTAGAGATATGGCTAGGCTGGCCATACCAGAAGCATACGTTCATCCCCATTCTGCACTCACCAGTATGCTCCCTTCCACATCTGTCACATCTCCTCAGCCCTGATCCAGATGTGACCACACGTCGGTCACTCACCTTTGCCGCCTTATTGTTTGGAGCGACTATACCATGTCCAAACCGTTTCCCATTCCAGTTCCAACCACCACCATCCTTCTTATTCACCTCAGCCACCACCACCTCTCTCTCATCATATAATCTGCCAGCCAAGTCAACCGCCGACCTAAAAGTGCTCGGCAGGGCGGCGATCATGTGCCTACGGATATCCGCCGGCAGCCCCTGAATGTATCTCTTAATCTTTCGTGACAGTGGTGTCACTTGATCGGGCACCAGCCGCGCCATTTCATTAAATTTGGTGGTGTACTACTGGTATGTCATCATTCCCGCCTCCAGCTGCAGGAAGTCTCTTTCTAGTTTGTCCATCTCTCTGTGTGGACAGAATTCCTCAATCACTAACTTCTTCAGTTCAGGCCATCTCATTCTTCCAATGGCGCTGCTACCCTCGGCTTTGACAATGTTGTCCCACCAGCACAAAGCCGAGTCCATGAAGGAGTGGGTAGCGAATTTCACCTTCTGATCTTCACGACATTCACTGATATCGAGGACAGCCTCTATTTACCTCACCCACCGGTGAGCAGCTGCAACATTGTTGTTGCCATCGCAAGTCGGGGGCTTGCACCTCTGGAATGCCCTGTAACTGCATCCCTTGGCCGTCACCCCTACTGCATCATCCTCTTCCTCGTCAGACACAATCGTCTCAGGCTCCAGCCGTTCCTCCTCTCCCTTGCTCTCCTTCCCAGTCGACCCTTTCCTGTCCTCCTTCTCCATTCCCTCCTCGTTCCTCACAGCTCGGATAACATCAGTTGTCACACCCCCCACTAATAGCAGAAACACGGGGGGTGCGAGCTAGACGGGATCGTCATAACACATGGTTAACAATAGAGATGCATATGTATGTATTTGATGACAAGCATGTCATGACGACACCCGGCACAAATGGAGACTTGTGTCGTGTTAGTCAACGTTCATGACAACATAGCCATAAGTATAATAGAAACTTGAAATTGATTCACATAAACGATCCATATAATCACAAAAATTGTACTCTTGTATGTAATTCCCACAACCCGGGAACAAGTATCCAAAAGAATGTTAAATTGTTTAATCGACTACAACAATGTACAAAATATTGTTCATCATGTATGTTCAGTCTCAAAAATGCATCCTAGGGTCTCCACTAAGGCAGCTCTCCTAGATCTTCAGTTCTCATTGTTACCTGAAAATATGCTCAAAATGTCAACAATAATGTTGGTGAGCTTCACAGGTTTAAATTGTAAACATGTAGTTGATGCTTTATAGTGTTTGTAGTGGAATACCATGCATACAGTTATAAGCAAGCAAAATCACATACCATGAGTTTTATACAACCAAACCTAATGACGTACACATAGCAACTTGTCGGAATATATTCACCCAAGGCCCGTTCCTGGCAGTGTGATGGTACTCACGAGTAACCATCTGTCAAGGGTGGGGGTGTCAACCCAGTAGTACTACTAATACCTATCCGTTGGTTCCAACACCGGAATTAATGGTTGTAAGAAGAACCACATAGTAACATCATGTATGCATCAGATATGTACTCACAAAACAGTATCACGTTGATTCCAAGTATGAAAATTATATGTATGTTGTACAGCATTGAAAACGTGTGAGCATACTTTTCCCCTATGTTTGTAAAAGATGAAACAATTGTATAAGCATAAAAAGGGGTCACGAAACTCACTTGTTAAGTGGTAAGTATGTATGATGTAACTTCCCAAACTTGTATGTATGTACGAACGGTCAATCACCTATTGACAGTTATGTTAAGCATTAATATTACGTCTGATGTTAACCATATTGTTTAGTTGGGTCGGGTCGTATCAGTTCGGTCGTGGGTAACTCTTGCACACAAACACGCGCAATAGATCTTATGTAGATCCAAGCACTAGAAACGATGCCATTGTCGATGATGTTTGGGTAAAAGTGTTATTGTTGTTAAAGAAATACTTGGTAAGCACTTGTGTTAGGAACGTTTGTTGCTAATTGTAAAATGTTAAGTTGATGTGTTTTGATATAACATTAATGAGTTGATAGTGTTAATCTCAATGATCGTCATTAACATGGCAACCGTGTCGATGTCACCTTAACATCACACGACTACACACACCACACACATGAAGAATTCACACACAATGACTCCAATTGCACGACAGGACTAGACGCACGACTGGACACTCCATTCGCATGAATCAACTTTCAGTCATGCAAATCAGCTTCATTCGCACGATTGAACTCCCATTCGTGCGACTAAGCACTCAGTCGTTCCACACAGCACCCAATTGCACGACTTAACCTTCCATTCACACGATTCAACCCTCAGTCGTACGAATCAGCTTCATTCGTACGAATGAATCTTCATTCGTACGACTGGATATTCAGTCGTGCGATACACACAATCGCATACAATCATCCGCATTGAGTCAGTCGCACACACTCTCAATCGCATGCATTCAATCGCATGACACACACATACGCATGGACTCAGTCGCACGACTCACCCCAGTCACACCACTCAGTCGCACGATAGACTCAGACGCATGGACTCAGTCGCACGACTCATTCAGTCGCACGGCTCAGTCACCTGAAAGGACCAGTCGCCTGAAAGGCCCAGTCGCCCTGTACAGCAGGTCACGACTGCTGAAGTGTAGAGCAGCGTCCAGCTGCTCCGGGCACGAGTTTTACACCCCAATGTTAGGACCGTGTACGTACGGAGTACTAACTGATTCTTTGTTATACCGAATCAAAAGTGCGGAATCCTATTTGATTGGCGATCCAATCAGGGAGAACGTAATTCAGATCAAAACTAACGATTAGAAAACGTTAAGAATTGATTAGCAATGATCAGGAACACTCTGTGAAGTTGGAATTGACGAATAAGGCGCTCTGGGTCGACTAGGGTTATGAATATTCGAAGTGTTACGTTTTTCCACGAATTAAGTGGTATTTATAGGTTACGGCTTTCATTCGTACGACTGAGCCAAGCGACTGGCTCAGTCGTGCGACTGAGTCATACGATTGGTTCATTCGGACGACTGAGATACAATCGTGCGATTGAACACAATCAGGCGAATGGACAAGGCGACTGACTGAAACTGGGCGACTGAACTGACCGAACGACTCAGCTGGGCGACTGGAGTTGACGATTGACTCAATCGGGCGACTGGCTATACGACTGACTCAATTGGGCGATTGAATGTACGATTGGAATTCAGTCGTACGATTGAGATAATCGTGCGACTGGGTCGGCTGAAAACGTGACTTTTCACACACTTTGACCTAAAACGCAAGTTTTTGCACCCTAGACGGCTGAAACTCGAAAAAGATTGATTTTCCAGAACATGCACACGTAAAAATCGATTTTTGAGCAGAAAGAACGGATCTTTTCGCTAAAAAACGTAGTCTTTTTCACAAAACGATTGAATCAACGAAGAATCAAGAACCTGGCTCTGATACCACTTGTTAGGACCGTGTACGTACGGAGTACTAACTGATTCTTCGTTATACCGGATCAAATAGTGCGGAATCCTATTTGATTGGCGATCCAATCAGGGAGAACGTAATCCGGATCAAAACTAACGATTAGAAAATGTTAAGAATTGATTAGCAATGATCAAGAATGTTCTGTGAAGTTGGAATTGACGAACAAGACGCTCTAGGTCGACTAGGGTTATGAATATTCGAAGTGTTACGTTTTTCCACGAACTAGGTGGTATTTATAGGTAAGGGTTTCTCATTCAGGCGACTGAACCATTCGCATAGTTCAGTCGTGCGAATGAGCTATGCGGTTGATCCATACGCACGACTGAGCCTTCAATCGTATGACTAGTTCAATCTCATGCTTCAGTCTTCCGACTGATCAAGTCTCATGGTTCAGTCGTATGACTGAGCCATTCGCATGAAGTTATTCATGCGTATGGTCCATTGGCATGGCCCATTCGCATGATAACTTCATCATGTTAAGTTGAACGTGTTAATCCTTACAACATTATGCATACCAATTCAAACAACCACAAACCTATATATAATTAGTCATTACACAACCCATTAATGAAATATATAAACATTATAATATAAACAACTAAATGTATTTCATTAATCAATATTCAATTACATATAATCAAGACATTACAAATATATTACATTCAGCTCAGAATCTAGGTACACATGTATCAACAAACTCCCCCTTGGACCTAGATTCCTCTAATGTCTTGCTTTACCCATAACCTCTTCGTACTTCTTGAATTTCTCCTCTCTGGTTATGCCTGCATGTATTTCAAATACAAAGCAGAGGCGTATGACGTGCTGATACTAGAGAGCTTGTATGATATCCTGCGATTCATAGAACAGTGGCCACTTGTAGAGTGTATAAACATCATTAGCCGACAAGTTCGTAAGCCACATCGGGTCAAATACCCGGATGACATCCATCTGTCCATCTTTGTTCAACACTATGACTGCTTCAGCTGTTCGCCAATCGTAGTACCACCATTTGAAATGCGAAGTGATGTCCTGAGGCATTTCCCTTAGAGGGATCTTCGACATGGTGCGTGGAGGACGCCACTTCAACACAATCTTTGGCTTCCCAGTTCGTGGATCAACTTCAGACCTTCGAATGTACCTCGTAGGTTGCTAAGGCCTAAAGTTCACCCACCGGGTGTGGTACTCTTTCTTTAACGCAGCTTCGAACCAACCTGACATCTTTCTGGGATCAGCATAAAGAAGCTTTAGCTTTGCAAGTTGGTTGAGCTCAAAACCAGGTAGAGTTTTTAGATCGTGTGGGAATCTAAAATACTCAATACCTTTCTCTCTCTTAACTGCATAAACGTTAAGGTCATCAAAATACGCCCACGATATAATTTTGCCAGACACCTTTTGATGTTTCTTTACTCTGTAGAGCTTGGTGTAGGCATCAGACATTGGAGCACTTCGTTGGGCACGAAGATCCGCAAAACAAGCAGCCCATTCAGCCTTTCTCACTTTGACTTCCTCCTCAGTGGCTCTGGCTGTATCTTCTTGTTTGTCGGACTCTTCTTCCATCTTATCCAGAGTATCAAACGTCTCGCTGACAGATTGTCATCCAGATTTGGGATGACATGACCTTCCATGTCAGTGTACTCTGGATAGCATTGGTCTGTTATTCCTCTATCTCAATCTCATCTACATCATGTAGTTCTCTCTTCACTATCAACTTGAACTTCGGGAGCGTCTTTCACTATGTCGTCGGGGTTGAGTTTGAACATTTCTGCCAACTGTTCCTTAGTGAAGCTGTGAAAATCTCTCCCTCTTCTGGGGTATACTCAACTGATCTTCTTACGATTCCCTGTAGATCAGAATCATTGTTAATTGACTCTTGACCTGTTATAGGGGTTCGACATCATATTCATCTCTTTAAAAGTTTGGATCTGCTTGATTTAAATATGCAACACAATTTGTTAGTAAGTAATCAAACACAATCATTATGAAGACAAAAGATATAAACATTAATTACACAAGCGTTACACAATTTTCCAAGTACAAAAGCCTTTTAAATACAGAAACATAAATAACTAATCAGTACTTTTGTCTTGAATTTCAGGAGTATCTTTAGGTGGGGCAGACGTAGAGGTTCCTTTGTCTTGACGTTGTTTAGTACGCCCTCGTCTGCTGCTTCATCACTTTGTTCTCCTGCAGCCTCTCCTCCTTCATCATCATCATCATCTTTCTTGTCATCACTATCACTACCTTCATCACTTTCATCATCCTCATCATCGTCATCCTCTTCATCATCGTCCTCCTCTTCATCGCCCCCTTCACCAATCTTGAGGGCTCACTCTGATTGCCTTTCAGCTCAGCAATAGAGACTTGTACGCCGCCTCCAGCTTTCCCATCCTCTCATCAGTCTCAGCCTCGTGTTGTAGCAAGCATGTGATCTGATCAGTCTGTGAAGTGATCACTTGGGCTTGTGAGGATGTCAACTCCCTCAATCTCTCAATCTCAGCTGCTTGTTTAGAACTTTCTTCTTACAGCTGTAGAATCTGGGCAGACTTGGCCTTGTCGGAGGCTAGCAACTGGAGCACCATGCTGTTTAGTGCAGCAAGTTGCTCAGCCACAGAGACCGGAGGTATGACTGAACTTGAGGGTGCAGATGAGGGTTGTGATTGGTGAGTGGTGTGAGTTGTGGTGGTTGTGGTAAATATGGGAGGAGGTGTAAATGATGTAGTGGGGGGCACAGTTGTGGTGGTTGATGTGGTTGTTGTGGTGGGGGTGATGTGGTAGCTGTGGTGGTGGTTGGTGTGGTGGCTGTGGAGGTGGATGGTGTGGCTGTGGAGGTGGTTGTAACAAGGTGAGACGTTGTTTCTTCTTCTTTTGACCATGGGGTTGAGCCATCCTTTTCTTCCTCGTTCCCGTTGAAGTGGATGCTCCCCTACAACCCTGCTGGCTGACTCCGGTGCATAACTCGGATCAGTAGCTATATCTCCTGAGTCTCTTGGTCCTTCACCGACCGCCCTTAACCCACGTTCTGTGGGAACAACCTTGCTTCCCACAGTACGTGTTAGGGGCTCCTCTTCAGACTCCTCTTCCTCCACATCAGGAATAAAATCCTGATGGAAACCCGCCGACTCAGTTCTATCTGGGTGGGTGGTGGAGATGGTATATCAGTGGTAGTGGCCCTAGATGGAGAGGGGCCTGTATCTCCACCATCACCACTGTCATCATCATCAGAATCATCTGATGGTAATCACCTCAGCACGGGCCAGATGCCTAATCAACCTTTTCATCACTGGCTTCACCTGCTTGCCTCTGTAAACCTTCATCCTCCCAAGAGTGGTGTCATCCATAATCTCCAACACCACTGCATCACTCCTTCCTTGGGAAGAACGGGTAGCTTCTCATTAAATATAAGCTGTAGAATCGGGGATACATGCAAAAACCTTCTTTCCCCTTAGCCTCTAAGTTCTCGATCAGGTACATGAAGATCATGTTGGAGAAGCTGAAGGGGTGGTTCAGAACCAGTGCCACGTAGGCATTTTGAATCTGGTCTGATAGGTCATCAAACCCACCCCTCCGCGAAGCTATGCACTTGAGGATGACATGTGCTAGGTACTTGTACTGGGGGCTCAGGTTGCTCTTGTTCAACACACCCGAGTTTATGTCCCCGCAGTACCCTATCCTCAGGAAACATCCACGAACAGTAAGAGGGTGCAGCTTGAGTGGGTGTCCTCGTCTCCAAAACCTAAAAACTCTCCTGATATCTGCCGCTGTGATCTCTATACTGCCCTACCAAAATAGTACTTCGGATACGGTAGGGCTCTACTGATCGGTCCGACCGAAGCTCCCTCCTAAAATGACTGATGGATAGACGATAGGAGTACAAGGTGTAGATATAGCTCTGAAAATTCGTGACCTCCTCAAAAAATCGATAATCCTTCAAACTCACCACCATTTTTGAGGTGGAATCCAAGTGGGCACAAATATTGTGCTTTGGATTTATGGCCACCTATTAGTCATAGTCCTGTAACAATAGCAAACACACGTTAGAAACAGTAAGATAGAGTTTGACTAAATCAGAAAACAGTTTAGTTCAATCATGCGATTGCACTGTGCGACTGGGTTCAGTCGGATGGGCATATGTGCGACTGGACTTCAATCTGTTGAACTGTTATGCGATTTAATTCAGTCGGATGATGTGTCCTGCGATTGAGTTATCGACCGAATGAAATCATTCGTATGACTTATTCGGCCGATTGAATGTATCACCTCTTTCAATCGGGCGATTGAAGTTCATTCTGGGGAACCAGTCGTATGTCAAACTCAACCTATTCGCATATCCATTCGGCCGATTGAATGAGTCGCCTCTCAATCGGTCGATTGAAGTCATACTGGGAAACCAGTCGCATCGTGGACAACTGTTCCATTTCAAACTCAGATTATCAAATGGCTGAATAAAACTTTAAGTTCATGTTCATTAGACTCGAATCATGTAACTAAACCACCTAATCCATTGATTTTAACATTGTATGTGATTAAGGCAGTATTATCCAGATTTGTTACGGTGCAACTTTTAGGGCAAATGCGGACTGATTTTGCATCATATTTGACATTTTGATTCATCTTTGTGTCGTATATTACCTGTGTAACAGATACAATGGTCAGAAATCAGGTATCACATGATTAAAGATCAAAAGAAAAATCGGCAGAGTAACGGTGCGAATTGGAGATTTAGGGCGAATGAGGTCTGCGATCGACTGAGGGATCTATTTATAGACAGACTCAGTTCAGTCGGCCGACTCAACCTCCAGTCGTACGATTGAGATAGTCGCATGACTTAGTCGTGCGACTGAAGTTGAGTCATATGATTCACTCATTCGACTCGTTCCAATCGCATGGTTTACCTCCATTCCATGTTTGGCCTATTCGGTCACATTCAACGGCCGATTGAGCTCATTCGCATGTCTCAATCTTACGATTGTGTAAATCGTATACCCCGTATGACGGGTCAGATCAGATCCAGTCATGCGATTGGGCTATACTTGTGTATTTTTTGTCAAGTTAGGGACCGACCTTAGATTTCTTAACCAATGATAGAACATTATGTGTCGTTGATCATCTCAGACATGATCCATTTATCCACCCGATCACCTCAGACGTGATCCATTTATCCACCCGATCACCTCAGACGTGATCCATTTAACCAACTTATCACCTTAGACGTGATATTTTTATCCTTTCAGAAACAATTTTAAATAAACATTAGCTCGTTTAGTGACGTTAACAGATAACCATACACACACAGTCCAACATTCACCACTAATACTAACCAATAAATAAAATTTAAACTACGAACAAAATGAACATCTTTTTGTGATTTTTGTTAGGGCAGGTTTGTGTAGCTATCAGCATTGCATTATATCAGGAACAGACTCATTTGGAATCAGACAGGCATATACACATTACTTGGAACATTATGAGTTGATTTCATTTTTCATGATGACATATCACAGTTTGTTCTGATCTAAGACTTCTAAGTACTAACTGGGAATCATGTTTGATATGATACGTACACACTTGATCATCAACTTCAGTCGGTGTAGTCAAGACGATTGTCAGTATACTTGTCCACTTAAATTCATACAAAGACTTTGACATACATTGGTAATGAATTATGTTATATTATTTCAAACAACATTTGTGTATCCCACACTTGATATGGTAACAACATTCCTTAAAGGACTTTTGAGTGGTCTTTAGGTATTTTTGCAAGAAGAGACTATTCTAGATCTTCAAAGAGAAGCCAATCCTCAGGTCAGTGCATCGCACAAAAGAGAGGCGGCAAACAACAATGAAGTCTAGAATATGTAGGTTATGCTTATCCTCAGGTCAGTGCCATCGCACAGCAGAGAGGCACACAACCTATCTCCTTGTTTGAGCATTTCTTATTTTCTTTTGCACATAGCGCACCAACAACATAAGTTATCAGTTTGATTACGCTAGTATTCATTTTTCGTGTTTGCTCTTTTTGTGGTCATTTGCACACCTTTGGTGGCATTTATTTGCTTGTTATCCCTTATCGGAAGAGCTGATTGTGTTAACCAGTGATAAGATGGAAACCCACAGTTGATTGAACCTTTAGTTTAGATTAAGTTTACCAATGCGTCTACTTGTATTGTGTTGAATCTACTGACATATCATATAATGAACTAGCACCTCCCTAGATCAACTTTCTCCGTGTAATTACAGTAACAATCAACGTACTATCATTTTCCCATTTTGTTAGACTTAGACTTCTCTGATTTTACATTTTCAGTAAGTTAATTAAGATTTTTGATCTCAACATCATTTTGTTGTTCCAAATAACTCGATGCCTGTGTACTATCATCTTCCAATTTTTGTCGAGTCACATTTCCTGTTTTGTTGTCTTTGCCTTTTCAGCTTTACTCACCTTCCCCCCTTTTTTTTAAGTAAATAAATACTGAATTAAACCTAATCTCCCCCTAAAATTCTAAAACAGAAATCTTTTTGTGTTTTGGATTTTTATAACAATAAGGAAATTAAAATAAAATAAAATAAAAAAACGAAAAATAAAGAAAGACGGTGTCGGACTATGTATCGTTTTCTTCTAATATAACATCACTTTTCTTTTTACCCCGTTGACCTCTAGCAGATAGAAAAATCTTGGTTTATCAAAGGTTTGGTGTAGAGGTCAGCGCGTTGAAAATCCGTGTTAATTTTGACCACATCAATTAAGTGTTTTTGCATAGCAATCGCGTATGAATGATACTTTATGCCTATGTGTTTGGTCTTAGGATGTTGAACCGGATTTTTAGTTACTGCAATTGCAGCAGAATTATCAACATAGATAGGAGTAGAAGTGAAATGCAAACCGTAATCCCGCATTTGCTGTTGAATCCAAATAATTTGAGAGCAGCAGCTGGCGGCGGCAACGTATTCAGCTTCACAGGTAGACAGAGCAACTGATGTCTGCTTCTTGCACTGCCAAGTTACCAATCTTCTCCCGAAAAATTGACATCCTACTGACGTAGACTTGTAATTCATTTTGCAGCCTCCGTAATCCGAGTCACTATACGCTGTTAGCTCAAAGTCATCATCATGAGGATACCACAACCCCAGTGTTGGAGTACCCTTCAGATAACAAAAATCCTCTTGACTCCAATCAGATGATTGACTTTAGGTTTTGCCTGATATCGAACATAAACATGTGGCGTACATGATATCTGGACGAGAGGCAGTGAGGTACATGAGAGATCCGATCATCCCACGATACATGGTGGCATCCACCAAATCTCCATTCTCATCAGGAGCCACATCGTGATTTGTGGCGAGAGGGGTACCGGCTGCAGTGACATTTTCCATATCAAATCGACTAAGAATGTCACCGACATACTTAGTTTGATGCAAAAGATGCCGGTAGGTGTTTGGTCCACCTGTCAGCCTAGGAAAAACTTCATTTCTCCCATGGCACTCATCTCAAACTCAGCCTTCATCACAGATTCAAACTCTTTACATAACCCTTCGTTTCGTGAGCCGAAGATTATGTCATCCACATAAATCTGTACCAAAAGCAATCATCATCCTTTTCTTTGATGAATAATGTACAGTCAATCACACCCCTGCGAAAACCATGTTTAGCAGATGGGTGGAGAGCTTTTCATACCAAGCTCGAGGAGCCTGATGTAGCCCATACAGAGCCTTGTCTAACTTGTAGACTCTGTCCCGATGATAAGGATCTTCGAATCCTTCGGGTTGACTTACATATACTTCTTCACGGATTTCCCCATACAAGAATGCACTCTTAACATCTAGTTGATAAACTTTGATCTTCATGTAAGAGGCGTAGGCTAGAAAGATACGAATTGCTTCCATTCTAGCTACGGGAGCAAAGACTTCATTGTAGTCGATTCCTTCGACTTGTCTGAAGCCTTGAACAACCACCGTGCCTTGTTTCTGATAACGACACCCTGGTCATCCTTCTTGCACTTTAGTACCCATTTGGTACCAATTACCTTGACTCCTTTGGTCGGTCAACAAGAGTCCACACTCCAAGTTTCTTGAACTGTAGCAACTCCTCTTGCATAGCATTGACCCATGCTTCATCCTTAAGGGCATCACTTAAGTGTTTGGGTTCAATTTGATAGACAAAACATCTGTAAGCTCCATCATTCACGTAACCCCTTTCCATTACTTCAGCGTAATCAGCAGTGTACAATCGACTTCTAGTCTGCACGCGGAGTGGAGATCACCATGATAGCATCTGGCGGATGACTTGTACTGATCCTAGTCAAAGGAGTTGTCGGAACGACAACTTCAGAGTCCATAGTTGGGACTGGAGGTTCAGTGTCTGTGTTTCCAGATGCAGGTGAACACTGAAGAGCTCCTTCTTGATCAACATTAGGTGTTTGTGCTGGTGCAGATGCTTCTTCATCCTCTGATGAGTCTTCACTATCATTCTGATCAGCTGAGACAGATCCCGACCCACTTGTAGGAGTGGTATTGCTAGTATCCAGATTCGGTGAGTTGAGAACATCGTGCATCATCTGAGTAGCAATATCATCATCTGAAACTATCTGAGGAAGATTGAATGATTTGAAAAAGCCATCGTAGTCGAAGAATGACGATGGACCTTTTCCAGCAGGGGGGATAGTGAAACGTTGAACATCAACATTACACCATACTTCTACCTGACCAGTAGAGTTCTTGTAAACTCGTTTGTCGGGTATACTGTATCCCAGAAAGATCCCCTGATCTGCCTTTTCATTGAACTTGCCTTCTTGAGTTTTCTTCAGAAGAGTACAAGGAGCACCGAAAGGTTCCAGATACTCCAGGTTTGGCTTACGCTTCTGTAGCAACTCATAGCAAGTCTCCCGTGCCTCTTCACTACTGACACACGATTAAGTGTGTAGCAGGCGTTGGCTACAGCCTCGTTCCAGAACTGTACTGGCAGTTTTGAGTCTGCCAACATAGTCCTGGCTGTCTCGATCAGACTCCTGTTCTTTCGCTCAGCAACTCCATTCATCTGTGGTGTATATGCAGAGGTGAATTGATGAACAATTCCTTTTCTTTGCAGAATGCATCCATCCACTGATTCTTGAACTCAGTTCCATTATCTGAGCGAATCTTTCTCACTTTAAGCTTGTAAAGTGACTCCAGAGTGGTGACCAGCACTTTGAATGACTCAAATGTTTCTGACTTAGCTTTCAGAAACATCACCCACGAGAATCGTGAGTAGTCATTGGTGACTACGAAGCAGTACCAGTCTCCAGCGATACTCTTAGTGCTAACTGGACCGAAAGATCCATGTGCAGTAGCTCCAGGGGTATCTCAATAGAATGGACATTCTTGGTCTTGTGAGATTTCCTGGTTTGCTTTCCTTACTTGCATGAGACACAAAAATCAGGAAGCTTGAAGTTCTTGACAGGAACTCCATCAACTAGATTGTTATGAATCAGGTGATTCATCTTCCGATGATTAATGTGTCCCATTCTTCTGTGCCACGAAATGGAATCCTTCTCTGTTGCTTTAGATAAGAAACACTGAACAGTGGAAGAACTAGTAGAAGCATTAGACATATCTAGAACATACTAGTCATTATATCTAGATGCTGACATTAATACCCGTTCCTCTGGAATATCCATTTCTTTCTTCAGAATGTAACATTTGCGATTATCAAACATGACTTTGAATCCCTTGTCGCAAATCTGAGACACAGAAAGCAGATTGTTTTCTAACTGTTGAACAAAGTTCACTTTATCAAACCTTACCTTGTCATTACCTACTTCACCCTGAGCGGAATGTATCCTCCTTTATTACCAGCAAATGAAACGTGTCCCCCTTTAATTTGTTTAATATTGAAAAGGAGAGACTTATTTCCCGTCATGTGCCTGGAAGCTCCGCTATCAACAATCCATGTATGTGTAGACGCACTATACACAACCTGCACATGATGAAAATCATCAGTTAAGGAGGGGACCCAAGCCTTGACTGGCTTGGGTTTCCCAGAGGAATCAAACACCATGAATTCGACCCACTGTCCTTTATCAGTGGGTGGAATCTCAACTTTCAGATTATCAACACCTAAGAACTTCCAGAAACACACATCTAACATGTCTAGACAAGAAACACACACAGGACACAACACACACAAGCCCACACGACCTCATGTGCTCGGATGACCCGAACACCCGAACCCTAGAAAACACAGAAGTGAAATCGAGCAAGAAACGTGTCAAACAAGGTTATCTACCTGCTAGAAGTGAGTATTCACGATGATAAAGATTTGACGGTGAAAACGCAACAAACGTGACGGATTTTGTGCTAGAATGGTGTAGAAATGAAGAAGAGGAGGAAGAAGAAGTGAAGAAGATGGTGAAGAAATGGCTGGGAAGAGGGGTTTTTATACCCATTCCAAGTTTGCAATTATCACATTTGGTCCCTGCACTTAGCCCCCGAGTCCCCGAACTTACTTCGGTTGAAACGATGTAACACGTGCGTTATATTAATTATAGGGAAGTATTTAATATTGTTTGTATCTCGAATATGTTGTTATTAATGATATTATATTATATAACATAATATAGTTAGTGATGTCGGTGGTGATACCCGTAAGCATTTTGGGCGATAAGGTTGAAAATAATGGTATCACGACTGTAAAAGAGAACTAAACAAGTATGATGTCCTCACAAATAGTCTATGAAGGTGAGGAATGAATGCTCTAAGAATTTAGAGCGTAACTTCACGTTAAATGACGGACCTTGAGGTGACGGATGTCACAGTGTCCCCCAGTTGGAGAATTTCGTCCTGAATTCAACTGGTGTTAGGTCCAAGAGTGTCATCCTCGAATAATGTGGATATTTGAGCTTCATCTGGTATTCTTGTTCCTATGTGAATTCTGGTCCTCACTTGGAGTTCCATCTCACGCGAACGATCGGTATCTTGCTGCTACGCCTTAAGCGTTTGACCTTTCGATCCATGATCTCGATAGGTTCCTCGATAAAATGAAGCTTTTCTTCGATCTTGATTTCCTCAATTGGTACGTGTAAGGACTCGTCGGCCAACACTTCTTGAGGTTCGACACGTGAAAAGTATCATGTACACCGCTGAGTTCTTGTGGCAACCTCAATCGGTAAGCCACCAGAACGATTCTCTCTGTAATCTCGAATGGCCCTACGTATTGAGGGGCTAACTTCCCTTTCTTTCCAAATCGTACAATCCCTTTCCAAGGAGAGACTTTGAGTAAGACGTGATCTCCAACATTGAATTCTAGAGGCTTCCGATGGTTGTCGGCATAACTTTTTGGCGATCTCTAGCAGCTTTAAGTCTGTCTTTGATTTGGAAGATCTTGTCAGTTGTCTCTTGTATGATCTCCGGGCCCGTAAGCTGGCTCTCACAAACTTCGGCCCAACAAACTGGGGATCTACATTTCCTCCCGTACAATGCTTCAAATGGAGCGCATCCAATGCTTGTGTGGTAACTGTTGTTGTAAGAAAACTCAATCAATGGTAGATGAGTGTCCCAGCTACCACCAAAATCGATTACACAAGCTCTGAGCATGTCTTCCAATGTTTGTATAGTTCGTTCACTTTGGCCATCTGTTTGTGGGTGATAGGCGGTACTCATATCTAAGCGAGTGCCCATCGCTTTTTGTAGTGTTTACCAAAATCGTGAAATGAATCGACTGTCATGGTCGGATATGATGACACCGGCACACCGTGCCGTGTCACAACCTCTTTAATGTACAACCTCGCCAACCTTTCCATCTTATAATCCTCCCGGATCGGTAAGAATGAGCGGACTTCGTCATCCGATCCACTACGACCCATATCGAGTCGTGCCGCTACTTGTTCTAGGGAGTTTGGTAATGAATCCCATAGTTATGTTCTCCCATTTCCACTCGGGAATTTCAGGTTGCTGTAATAATCCCGATGGTTTTTGATGTTCAGCCTTAACTTTCGAGCACGTCAAGCATCGGCTTACATACATAGCAATGTCTCTCTCATGCCTGGCCACCAGTATTGATCCTTAAGATCGTGATACATCTTGTCTGCACCAGGATAAATAGAGTATCGTGTCTTGTGTGCTTCCTCCATGATCAGGGTACGAACGTCTCCCCATTGGGTACCCACATGCGATCCATGAAGTACTGTATGCCATCATCCTTGCAAATCATCTGTTTGTCTAACCCTCAGAATTCTTCTCCCGTAAGGTTTTCTTCTTTCAATGCTTCCCTTTGTGCAAGTTGGATCTGAGCTTTCAAGTTCGTTTGAATAGTCAATCCCAAAGCTCGAGCACGTAGTGGTTTCACACGCTCTTTACGACTTAGGGCGTCAGCCACCACTTTTTCTTTCCCCGGATGATACCGTATTTCACAATCGTAGTCACTAAGTAGCTCTACCCAACGTCGTTGTCGCATGTTGAGTTCTTTCTGATTCAGGATGTGTTGAAGGCTTTTTGATCTGTGTAGATGATACATTGGGTTCCATACAGATAGTGCCTCCATATCTTGAGTGCAAATACTACCGCGCCTAACTCCAAATCATGAGTTGTGTAGTTCTTTCATGCACCTTAATTGTCGTGAGGCATAGGCAATCACCTTGTCTTTCTACATTAGCACACAACCCAATCCTTGATGTGAAGCATCGCAGTACACCACAAAATCATCAGTTCCATCTGGAAGGGACAATATCAGTGCGTTGCATAACTTCTCTTTCAACGTTGGGAATGCTTGTTCTTGTGATTTCCCCCAATCAAACTTCTTGTCTTTCTGAGTTAACAATGTTAACGGTTGGGCAATCTTTGAGAATTTCGCAATGAAGCGACGATGTATCCGCCAATCCTAAGAATTGTCGTATCTCTGAGGGTGTCTGGGTTGCATCCCATTTCTTCACTGCTTCAATTTTTCCGGGATCTACATGAATCCTATTTTCGTTAACAACATGACCCAAAAATCTCACTTCCCGAAGCCAAACTCGCACTTCGAGAGTTTAGCGAAAAGTTTCTCTTCTTGTAACAACTCAGTATGGCCCGAAGATGTTCCTCGTGGTCTTCTTTCGATCAAGAGTAGATAAGTATATCATCAATGAATACGATCACGAACTTATCCAAGTATGGTTTACACACCTGATTCATCAGATCCATGAATACAGCTGGTGCGTTAGTCAGTCCAACGGCATGACTAAGAACTCATAATGACCATACGAGTTCTAAACGTTGTTTTCGGTATGTCATCCTCGAAACCCCTCAATTGATGATATCCAGAACGAAGATCAATTTTGGAGAAATATGAGTCTCCTTGCAACTGATCAAACAAATCATCGATTCGGGGTAGTGGATATTGATTCTTCATAGTCAACTTGTTCAGCTCGCGATACTCGATGCACATGCGGAACGACCCGTCTTTCTTTTTGACAAACAAGACCGCTGCTCCCCATGGTGAATGACTCGGTCGAATAAAACCCTTCTCTAATAGCTCCTGTAATTGCTAGATAACTCTTGCATTTCGGATGGGGCCAACCGATACGGTGCTTTTGCTATCGGCGTAGCTCCAGGAACCAACTCTATACAAAATTCCACCTGTCGTGGAGGAGGTAAACCCGACAAGTCATCCGGGAATACTTCCGTATAATCTCGTACTATAGAATTCCACCAACTTGTTGCCTTCTTCTTTCTTTTCCACTACATGGGCCAGAAATGCATAACACTGCTTTCGTAAACATCGTCGCGTCTGCATGCAAGAAATAAGCTTTAGAGTTCTTCCCGTCGTTCTCCTTGAATCTTGAGTACCTCCCTGTTTGGCATGGGGACTCGTACTACTTTCTCCCGACAAACAATCCATCCCCACAATCACATTGAAACTTCCCAGCTCAAAAGGTATTAAATCTATGTCGAAGGCATGGTTTTCCAATATCATGGAGCACTTTCTAATAATCTCATCGGCCTATACAACTCTACCATTGGCCATTTCTATGGAGAAGCTAGTTTCTAGTCTACTAGGTTCAAGGCAAGCATGTGTGCAAAATCGGAAGATATGAAACTATTGTCTGCCCCAGTATCAAATAGTGTGGATGCAAAGTGGTGATGAGAGCAAGTACGTACCCGTGACAACATTCGGGTCCTGAAGAGCATCGTTAGCTCCAATGAAAAATGCACGTCCCCGAGCGACATTCCTTGATTAGCCGGGCCTTGATTCCCAGCTATGGCCATCACTTGCTGCTGGTTGTTCCTTTTTGACCCGGTGCCCTATTCAGTTTGGGGCACATGTTCCGGTAATGACCCGGGTTTCTACACTCATAACAGACTCTGGCATTCCTAGCGGGGTTAACCGCGTTGACGGGTGCTACCAGATTTGGCAAAATTCTACAATCCTTCGCTAGGTCCCGGGCGCCTACAGTTCACAACCACTCGGTACTGCATCTTTGGGGATATGATAGCTGCACCAGACACATTTGGGGTCCGGCCCAACATATTCTCTCTTACCCTGAGTCACCAGCCACGAAATTCCTGGTGATCTTGGCCCTTTTATCAGATTTCTCGGCTTCGACTGGCTAGTTTCTCCAACATCCTTTCTCTTCTCTGCTCCCCTACCCAATACTCCTGTTAAGAGGGCAGTATTCCTTAGTAATTAGGGCTTGAACTCATCCTAAGTCATTTGCATCACATCGCATTCTCTTCCCCTAGCTTGAACCTGGGGCTGTTCCACCAAGTTAGTGCCTTGCCCTGCAGTGAACACGTGGCATACTGATTCTTTGGCTATCGAGGCATTCACTGATGTCAATCACTCCCTCCATCTTTTCTAGCCATCTAGTCAGGGTTATCGCCCCACCTTTCCCAACGAATTCTCGGGGTTTGCAGGCCACGAATTCCTTGTAAGAACATCCCCGTCTAGTTTGTCGACCCAGTTTCGTTCCCAGTTGTTTCTCCAATCCCAGTGTCTTCCCCTGTTCCTTGGTTATGCTGATCATTAGTATCATGATCCCCGTGGAGATGATGATTCAGAAGAGTGTCGCTCACTTGAGTCACAATAGTCGGAATCAGTGCGGCTAGTGCTGAGCAATCATAGCAGCTATGTCAGGGTTGTCAGTTCCCTGATTGTTGCCAGCTGGAGCCCACCTGTTCTTGGTGGTCTACTCCTACCTCTGCCTTGTGGGGTCTCACCTTCTTGATTGGTACTACGTGTGGCTCTTCTAGGCGGCATCTTCTAATCATAGAAAGGTGTAAACATGTAAACTTTAGTAAACATGTAAACCTTAGTCACTTTAAGATACACGTATGATTCCACTCATCAAGTTCCAATAACCCATGCTTCGGTCCATCAAGATCATCACGTAGCCCAGTTTAAGCACATTTTAGTATACCGGTGATGCTTATATATAGGTTTCCCCGCAGCGTTCCCACCACATCCACGATATACCTTGAATGACGCTTACACCAGTTACGCGACATCCTAATTTTCCTTAGCATCATCCCAAAAATAACGTAATGTATGTGTAGAGAGTATCATCACTCCTCTACATTTCCTGTAGTCCACTTTCATTCTAAGCATTCAATCAGTTCCTTAGTTACTGAAATGCTAAGTTGAGGAATGTTTCGCGAAAGATAGAATCAATGTCATGATTGGGAATACCATGAAGGCTCTAAGTAGGACATGACTTATGTAATAGCAAGTGTTAGTAATTTTGTTACCCTTAATGAGGTCTTACTAGAATTATGATCCTAGCACACCCTAGGGTATAGAATAGAAAACTTGTAATACCCATGATCGTTGCCCCCTAGTAAGACTAGCCAGACTTCTCATGCAGTGCAAATTGCAATTACGTGTGCACCCGTAATGGTAGTTTGCCTTGCATGGTCACCCCTAGCTTCACTTACCCTGGTTAACATCATAGTATTGATAACATTCATCAAGCACAAATCGTGTAATGCCCTCATGTCCATGAGCCATTAGTATTCCAATAGTAGTATGTAGTAACAAGTAAACCCCAAGCACATAAGCACAATATATCTAATGATAGTTGCCTATCGTTCATACTTTCAGGATTTCAGGCATAACCATGTTAGGGTCGGATTTAGTATCCGAGATCGACGCTACGCGTGATCACCAAGGTTCCCTTCTATTTAGGTATCTCAACCTAATGATATGATGTTGTGCGCATACAAACGTAAAGTTTTAGTGTACAGGTATCCCGTGGAGAAAGACTAAGAGTAATAGTGTCTTCCTCAGGATGATCAGATAACAAGCACATATGTATAGAATCACGTATAAAGACAAGAAACAAGTATAGAGGAACATACATGTAATATCAAATGCAAGCCAGTCCTAGCACGCATTCTACATGAAGGTTCCTAGGTTATAGTCTAGGTCAAGTGTATTGCCTAATTCTCTATAACCAATGGCTCTGATACCAGTCTGTCACACCCCCGCTGATAGCGGAAACACGGGGGGTGCGAGCTAGATGGGATCGTCATAACACATGGTTAACAATAGAGATGCAATATGTATGTATTGATGACAAGCATGTCATGACGATACCTGGCACAAATGGAGACTTGTGTCGTGTTAGTCAACGTTCACGACAACATAGCTATAAGTATAATAGAAACTTGAAATTGATTCACATAAACGATCCACATAATCACAAAAATTGTACTCTTGTATGTAATTCCCACAACCCGGGAACAAGTATCCAAAAGAATGTTAAATTGTTTAATCGACTACAACAATGTACAAAATATTGTTCATCATGTATGTTCAGTCTCAAAAATGCATCCTAGGGTCCCACTAAGGCAGCTCTCCTAGATCTTCACTTCTCATTGTTACCTGAAAAATATGCTCAAATGTCAACAATAATGTTGGTGAGCTTCACAGGTTTAAATTGTAAACATGTAGTTGATGTTGTATAGTGTTGGTAGTGGAATACCGTGCATACAGTTATAAGCAAGCAAAATCACATACCATGAGTTTTATACAACCAAACCTAATAACGTACACATAGCAACTTGTCGGAATATATTCACCCAAGGCCCGTTCCTGGCAGTGTGATGGTACTCACAAGTAACCATCTGTCAAGGGTGGGGGTGTCAACCCAGTAGTACTACTAATACCTATCCATTGGTTCCAACACGGAATTAATGGGTGTAAGAACAACCACATAGTAACATCATGTATGCATCAGATATGTACTCACAAAACAGTATCACATTGATTCCAAGTATGAAAATTGTATGTATGTTGTACAGCATTGAAACGTGTGAGCATACTTTTCCCCCATGTTTGTAAAAGATTGAAACAATTGTATAAGCGTAAAAAGGGGCCACGAAACTCACTTGTTAAGTGGTAAGTATGTATGATGTAACTTCCCAAACTTGTATATATGTACGAACGGTCAATCACCTATTGACAGTTATGTTAAGCATTAATATTACGTCTGATGTTAACTGATGTGGTGTGAAAGTATATATTTTGATAAAGGATTTTCACACAGATTCAGTTTTAAATGGTTGTTACTACTACTAACTACACACACAAAAGGCAAGTGCCCCTATCGTGAGGTAATATAGTGATGGTAAGAACCGAGTATCAATCCGTGGACACACTAAGACTACTCAACAATCCTTTGATTGACTATCAATTTTTGTTTAGAGAATGATAAGTTGCATTGATGTAAATTAGGGTTTCAAAACTAAAAATAGAAATAATAAATAAAGTAAAACAAGTTGAAACTTTTGGATTTAAGATCAGGGATAAAGGCTATCATCCTAACTTGGATTACACTTATGTAACTGTGATGAAGTGGTGGTGTGATTAAATATTGAATAAAATAATTGTGTTAACGTTTATAAAGACGAGCTGGCGTGATTTCTCGTCTATCCGCTCCGTAGTGACCATGACCATGTCAGGTTGAGATTTACTGCTTAGGTCAAGGCCCTAGTGATGTAGGTAAATCTTTTGTGTCCTTTTCGACATACGATTTCTGAAAACATAATATAATGTAAGAAGAGAATGATCAAGTTCTATTCTAACATACCATTAATTTTAGAAAACCATAACAATTACTGTAGATTTCTCAGACTAATAAAAAGGAACCCGTAAATGATCAGAAAGTTAAGATCTTATGATTTCTAATAACCATCTCTAGTTAATTAGCCATAGTTTGTTATGAATAAAAGTTGATCATACGTTTTTCAACCGTGTATGACAATCACAATTACAAACCATAAACTTATAACCCCCCGTTCAAATGTAGGTGCTACCCATCGAAAGTTTTCCCAAGACCACCATAACATTAACACAAATTTATCACACCAGTAATTCATCACAAATTACATAAGTTTCATCCAAGTAGGATGATAATAAGAGTTTAGCTCATAATGAGCTGTAATATAACAAACAACATAGAAGATAGATATGAATTCATCGGTAAAATAGAACAATCAAACCAATGATCCACAATGGATGATGTTTAGACAATTCCGAGCCACTTCCAAGTGTTGTATGCACCTCCCGAGCCTCCAAATGATCTCTAAGACTTGATTCCCGAGACAATTCTACAGAGTATCACATCCACCAAAAGCTTGCAAAATGATGAACTTAGCCCTCTATTTATAGGCTTCCCGGAGTGTTTAAGCACGACCCCGTGACAAAAGGCACGACCCCGTGTTAGTACAATGCTTACGAAAGTTGGTCGGATCGTACGCACAGGAATTGTTGGGCACAGCCCCGTGACAAATGGGGCACGGCCCAGTGAAAGGGGGAACACGGCCCCGTGTTGGTTTGGGGCACGGCCCCGTGACTACTTTTGGGGAACAGTACTTTTGTCCTGTCAGATGTCCAATCACGGGGGTGTGCCAAATTAGCACGGGGGTGTTTCAGGCAAGGCATGGGGGCGTGCTTAATAAGGCACGGCCCCATGCATGGAGTTTAAGCTTGGATTTCATCAATTTCTTGTCCATTATGCTCCTTTTGTCCATCTTGCCCTTCTCAACACCTGAAAACACAATTAAATGATTTTTAAGTACATAATCATCATATTTCGGGAGATATCGAGGAATAAATGATGTGCTTTTGATAGTGTTTTTATGTATAATTTGGAGCACATCAAATATCCCCACACTTAAACTTTGCTTGTCCTCAAGCAAAATCACTTAAAATGACAACTCCACCAAAAACCAAATAAAGCAAAAGATAAATATGTCTTTCGGGAAATACGCAAGTAAAAATTATTTCATCCAAATGCAAACATTTTAGGCATGTATAGAATGATATCCTAGCAAGCAATGGGATTGTTAGTAAAGATTATAACCATGCAAAAAATCCACACTCCTCACAAAATACACTCACACTCGGCTGAATATATGGAATCATACATAAGATGAAGTATGACTAATACGCTCAATTGCCTAGCATGAGTACGTGTGAAATCATATGCTTGCTAAGGGATCAATTCTCCACATACTTAGATATTTACTTGCATAAATCATTAGGTTTTTGATGGGTTGTAACTTGGCTCGGGCTCGGGTGTGAAATGTTTGGAAAAAGTGGCTAAATGCTAAAGACGACGGTCTTGGCTTATTTTTCTAAAATAAACTACAAGGAAAGCAGCAAAAAGTTCCCTATACAATACTTCAAGCTAGAAGGGATATGCTAACTTGAGGACTCATTTAAGGTCAGATTGTCAAGACCGTATTTTGCTTTCAGAAACCTTACTTCATCCTTTACTCGAAGGTACACAAAACTACCCTTTCGTAAGGATCGTTCGGCTTGAAGCCTAATAGCACCTAATCGGATCAGTTCCGTATATTCGTATTGAGACTCAGTTTGGTTCTTTTTGCATTTTCCATCGTGTGACCAATTTCCACAATTCGGGCACCTTTTGTATCTTTTTGCCCGTCTTTTTATAGCGCTTTTGAGATTTCACAAAATGGCGGAACTTGTTCCTTTTTTTCGCCATTTCTTTCTTGCGTCGTACGTGAGGTTGTAAATTTGTTCGCGGATTTCCGGGGGAAGTCCCGGTTTTGCGTGATGAAGGCAACAAAGCAAATTAAAATCAAAAGAATGCATTCCAGTTCTTTTAGGTCTGCCGGTAAAAGACCAAATTTTTCTTTCTTTTCTCTTTTTCTTTTCTTTTCTTTTTTTATAAATAAACCAAAATCGTGTCTTTAACGAAAAACGGGTTTTGTTGAAGGCTTTTTGGTTGAGTGACTTGGTGATTCGGGTGATAAAAATAAAATGTTTAAGCTCAACGGGGCTAACTAGGGTTGACGTTCGGGTAAGGAAGATTAAAAGAAAATGGCTGGGGCTTGAATGGTTAAGGTTTCCTAATGCCTAACTCATTTTATGCAGAAAATACTAATTAAGGTCTTGAAATGTATACCCAAAGCAAGTTCTAATCACACGTATCATGAGGTACTCTCAATTGAATCCAAAATGAAACTAAAATTGCAAAGGTTTGCAAAAGTTGTTTAAGGCTCAAAAATAAACTTACAAATGGATGGAATTGGATAAAAGTGTTTCATTTTGCATGATTACATATATTTACTTGATTATTGCTTTAAGGATATCATAAAAAATATTTTCAACTTTTATTTGGATTTCTCTTATTTACTTATTTATTTGCCGAAAACGTATATTTATAGTTTTCCTTATCAAAAATTGTTTAGATTTTTGGCTTCGTGTCACAAAAATTACTGGTTAAGTGATTTTGTTGAAAATTTTCAATTTGGACCTGTTTTTAGCAAAGTATCAAATATGTATCTCGATTAATCCCATCCCCACACTTAAAATTCACATTGTCCCCAATGTGATAAATAATATAAAACAAGGAATGGCAACGAGATACTCCCCAAAAGATGATGAAGTCGATTTGTGCCTTTGCTTGTGAGAATCATAGGGATCACCTGAAATATTATCCATTTATTGAAAACATTAAAATCCTAAACACACAAAATAAAATAAAATGACATAAAGTAAAGGATAGATTGGCACAAAACGACTGTGCCCGGGCCCTGAAAGTGATATGGATTTTCAAGGGCTTTGTGGCGGGAATCCCCCCACTCATGATACATTCGGTTTCTGATATACGTGACATCATTGCTCAGGTCATCCACTCGGGAGTTCAGATTTTCGACTCGGTTGAAGGCTTGTTGCGCGTATTCGATTGATCTCCTTGCATGGTCACTGGTGGTTTGGATTGCTTCATAAAGGTCTAACATGGTTGGAAATTCTCCGACGTGTGAGCTGGAGGCCCCGGCATCCTCATGATGTGTTGGCATATCGAGGTCCATGATAATTTCCTCAGGATCTGCCGGATCCCAGATTTGTCCCTTCCTGTCCATAAATCTTGGTTGCCCATTTGGTAAGGTTATGATCATGTACATGCTTGTGCAAATGCTTAAGTCCAACAATCCTGGCATTACTCCTTCGGTTCCCTCCGTGTTACACCCATAACTCTCGTATAAGTTCAGGATCCAGCTTCCTCCAAACATGGGTGTCGGAGCACCTGCAGTTGCATTCCTCGCAAACAAGTTACAAAACAAATACCTAATATTGCATGGAAAATGATTAGTCATACAATATAAAATAAACAGGTCTCTCAAACTAACAACTCCCTCGCTTTGGCCACGAGCTGTTATCGAATGGCTAAGCAACCGATGTATGTATCGTAGCAACGGGTCCCGAATCTGACTACTCTTGGTTTTACTTGAGTTGAAAGCCCCTGTTCCAATCTTTTCCCAAAATGCCTTTCTCATGGCACCGCTTTCTGCGTCCCTACTTTCCTCATCTGGAAATGTATGATAAGCTGGCATTCCTGAGATTGCTTCCTCCTCCATTTCCTGTTCTGTATATATTCCCAGATAGACACCAAACAAAGCGATGGATGTTTTTCGCCAATGTCCACCTAGCCTGAATGTAACTGCTTCCTCATCCCAAGGGTCGGAGTCTTTCATGCTGAATCTGAAAGATGCTAAAAATTCAAGAGTAAGTTCATAAATGGAAGGTCTGTTTTGTGAAAACAGCCGCTTCCACTGAATACTCAATAAATTGTTATATCTTTCTAGCTGTCCGACAGCCGCCAAGGTTTCTTCATCGGCTTGCAAATGCAACTTTTCAGCCCTTTGTAAGAGCCTTTGCAATCGATCACGACACCATCTTTACGGTTTCCTCCAAATTGTAAGTATGGATGGTTCATGATCCTGAAATTTTGACAAATCAGTTAAAATATACAAAACAGATTTTTGGAATAGTCTATCTATTTTAGGGATAAAAATTGATTTTTAAGAGCCATGTCACCCCTTTTTGTGAACTTGTGTTGAAAAACAGTTGACACGTTTGAAAAGTTTGTTAAACATGGGGGTGTGTCTCTTGAAACGTGGGGGTGCGGTTAACATTTTGAAGCATGAAATTTCAACTCGAGCAAATGTGGTTTTGTTTGTAAATCTTTGATTAAGCATAAATTTGTTAGTTTCCTGCTTGAAAAACCAAAGATTACACGTTAAACATTTTGAGCATTTGTTGATAATTCAAGACAAAAATATACAATGTTTCAACACTACTTGCCAATTTTTGAACTTGAACATGATTAGCAATGAAATCACCACACATTATGAAGATAGTTTTGTTAACACTAAAGGCAAACATACTAATACTAATAACTAACTAATCATACTAATTAACACTAATCAACTTCAAGAGAACATAAACAAGAAGGAATAAAGCATTCATAATTCCATAACATTTTTAAGCACAAGCTCTTACATATAATCATTAGGATTTCGGTTGTTTAGAGACCTAATCACCTAAATACATGCAAATGGCTATCATAATCATGGGAATTAGCATACTAACCTCTTGATTAAATCTCTTGAAAGGTGACTTCAAAGTATTAAAGAAAAAAAATTGAAAACTCTCACAAGATGAAGAGGATACGAGTTTGCAGGCAAAATTCGCGTTTTAACATTCATCATTGATGGGGAACAAGACGAAAAGCTTAAACAAGTCAGGTGGTGTCATTTTTTTATCGTCACGGGTCCGTGACTATATGGGCACGGGGCCGTATTCCCCTTGTGCAGTTTCGGTTCAGTCTTTTGTTGTTCCGTTTTTCAATTTCGTGCGTTGCGTAATTTACCCGGCTAAGTTTTGTCACATCCAATTCATCAGAAAAGCTATGAAATTAGTTCTAGAATTTAAATAAGCAAGCCAAACGACAATTACATTTTCTCATCTCCTATGATTACATAATACGTTAAAAACCGGGAATCTGAAACTGCAAAACCAGACTCCTTAATGCGCACTAGCGCACATGACCGTTATAAAATGTCTCTAGAAGAAGCCTTCACACATTTCGTGTGGAAGGGTCGGGATAGGGTAGTGCGAAGTGCGATTGCTAAGTTCCGCAAGCCGACGATTGATGGAAACAAGCTCCTCGCTCATTTCCTAAACTTTCTGGATAAGTTCAGCCAAGCGTTGAGTTGCGGTGAGATTCATCTCAGTCAATTTCTTGATCAGCTCATGGAGCTTGAAGAAATATTCCTGAGTTGTTGGCTCTCTAGTTTCAGACCGGGGCTTCGTTGCAGGATTCCAATTTGTGACACCCCGTAATTCCAGGTTAACACTATTCCAACCACTGTCGTTATCATTGGCACATACTCGTTAACACACGAAACGTATACAAACACCGCCACCGACATCGTTAAATAAATAATGATAAAATACTAACCCGGGTGTTTGTAGAGGATTCACATAAACGAGATTTTCTAAAGAATCCTCTTAATTAACATAGCTCGCTCATCTACGTCGTTATCAACCGAAACAAATTCGGGAACTCGGTACCTAAGTGCAGGGACTAAACTTGTCAATTGGCAAACTGGGGCTGGGTATAAATACCCATCCACCAGCCAAACACTCCACATTCTGCTCTCTCTTCTCTCCTACGCTCTCTACACCTCCATTTCTTCATTCTAGCACCAAATTCCACCCGATTGAGCTCGTTTTCGTCGGATTAGACCACACAACAACTGAGAAATCACGTTTCCAGCAGGTAGGCGACCTCGTTCATCCGTTTTATCGCTCGTTTCACTGCTGCAAATATGGGGTTCGGGTGTTCGGGTTCAACCCGAATGCATGTGGTCGTGGGGGTGCGTGTGAGGTCAATCAGCATGCGCATTTCACTTAGACATGTTAGGAAAGTGTTTCTGGAAGTCTTGATTGTGTGAAAACCGAGCACGGGACAGCCGAAGGCTGTTCAGCCCGTCCAGCAGTCGCGATCTGCTGCTGTCCGTGACTGGGCCAGTCATGCGACTGAGCCATGCGACTGGGTCCCTCGGTGCGACTGAGTGGTGCGACTGGAGTGAATCGTACGAATGAGTCCATACGTATGTGCGTAAAGTGCGAATGAATGCATGCGATTGAGAGTGTGTACGATTGAGTCAACGGGATGAAATGTGTGCGACTGAGTACCACCCGACTGAAGGTCCAATCGTACGAATGAAGGTTCAGTCATGCGATTGGTTTTGAGTCGGGTGAATGGGTGATGTGTGGTACAATTGAATGCTAAGTCGTACGAATGAGGGTTCAACCGTACGAATGAGATTGATTCGTACGATTGGAGGCCCATTCGTGCGAATGAAGTGTCCAGTCGTGCGTCTAGCCTTGATATGCGATTGGAGTCATTGTGAGTGAATTCTCCTTGTGTGCAGTATGCCTATCGTGTGATGATATGGTAACAATCAATAAAGTGTCATTTCTTGACCACAAAGATTAAAGTCAACACAATCAACAAGCACACACTTTTACGATCTAAAACAACCTAACTGTTTACAACTAACGACACCCGTTTGGGATCTACATAAGGTCTGATATGCGTATGCCTGCATGTGTGTGTGTGTGTCACCAACGACCGAACCCATGCGACCCGACCCGACTAAACATGTCTATTAACGCTGAACACAACATTAACGCTTAATATAACTGTCAATAGGTGTTTGACAGCGCATTGTAAACAGCACTTGGGAGACCTTTATCCTACATACTTATTACATCATCTGTGAGTTTCACGGCCCCTATTTTACTCTCTTTCCTTTTGGGGGAGAAAACATGCAAAACAGATTTACTTAAATGGTTGTAGTATTATTGATATCGCTTGTTACGTTATTGCAAACACACAACATGTCCTGACACACTCGAACCATTAGTAATCGTGATTAGCGAGGTAATTTTGAGTAGTACTACTGGATCTGACAAACCCCGCCCGGGCTAGTCGCGCTAGCTTGATGGAGGTCAAACGGGTGCTTGATTGGCCTAATATTTGTCACGGTCTTGCGAGACGTGACGGGGATACAACAAACACATATAGGACGTAAACAGTCAGCTTCGGTTCGAAACGCTAAGTAATAAGAACATAGGCTAGCTACCTAACGATAGCTCTATATACTAAACCATTGAAACGCAAACTACTGAGCGCTTACGAACACATTTATTGTTGAACAAACCTGTGAACTCACCAACTTTATGTTGACACATTTTAGCATGTTTTCTCAGGTCACAGGAATGCATAAGCTCAAGATGCACGCTAAGGAAACGCACTCAAGACATGCATTCATCTATTATATTTCAGCATTGAACATTTGTCTAAACATGGCTATTGTAACTGTACTGTAATGGAATTACTGGTTATGTACTCGCTTCCGCACTAATGTAAACTTTGTTTATGCTTTTTTGAATGAAGTCAAATGTTTATTTTAAATTCATATAGTGTCGTACGATATGACTGTGTCTGAGATCCTGGTTGTCACACGCCTAACGGTAAAACCCCGTTCGTGGAAATTGAGGGTGTGACACAATTGGAACTTCCTTGACTGGATTCTTTCATCTTTTCTTTGTGAGATATTGAGCAGCAATAGGTGTGATGAAAGCTTGGAACAAGTGTGGTATTTATACACAGGTCTGCAAAGTTGATCACGGGGGCGTGCTTGGGTAGGCATGGCCCCGTGCTTGTCAGAAGTCGTCTTAAATTCGTCCTGTAACGTTCCAGAGTCGTCAGCGAAGATCATGGAAAATAATTGTCAGAGTCACGGGGGCGTGCTTGGGGGGCACGGCCTCGTGCTTGTGCTTGGGGGTCCTACAAAAGTTAAAAATTTCAAATAAAATCTATGTACAAGTGTCGTGTTTTCGTTTCAGGTCTTCGGCGCGACCCTTCCCCACACTTAATCCTCGTCGGGGCGGAGGTGTAATTCCTCTGAGAAAATCTTGGTTGGCCCATCGTTATATGGCTTTAAACGATGTCCATTCACCTTGAAACTTAAACCGTCGTGGTTGTCAATTTCGATGGCACCATTTGGAAACACATTTTTAATCGTGTAAGGTCCAGACCAACATGATTTTAACTTTCCGGGAAACAGACGTAAATGAGAGTTATACAGTAAGATACGTTCCCCCACATGAAATCGTTTAGTGCTCCTGATGTTTTCCAAAGTATACATGTTAAATATAAATATTTCCTATGCTTTTGAATAACTTTAATGTAGCTTTTAGATAACTTTAGTCATAATTGATCCACATTCATATTTATAAGCTTCAAAAGAACACGAGCTGAAAAGATGTATTTGTTAAAACTTGATACAACAACTAAAAATAACATATTTTAACTACACTTGAGACCAATAAATGATTAAAATTACTTAACTAAATTAAAATATAAAAGTAAAACATAAAATAAAGCTGCAAAAGAAATTACGTTGATTACTATTTTGAATCAAAATAAGTGAAACTGATCATTCTTATTTGTTGATTGAAATTGCAGATCACATGGATTGAGACATAGAGACTATAGAGACTAGAAAAGAAATATGAATTATCTTTGTGGAGGAATTATTGTGAAGACTTTTGAAGGCCCAATAATAGTTGAAATATATTGCATGCTAGACATAAAATAACAAAAGGTCCATAACAATAAATAATTATGAATCATGGTTTTGGGCTGGCAAAAAGCCCACACTAACCAATTGAAGATGGGGATTAAGAAATAGTGGTAGCGGGAAAAAAAAAAGAAAAGAGAGGGCGGCAGAAAAGAAAGCAGAGACACACGGCACAATTCGGAAAAAGAAGAAAGAAAGCACAATAATTTCATTATTCTCTTATTATTAAACTTTTGAGCTTTGAGTACGATTAGAGAGCAATATTTAAGTGGAGAGCAAGATCAGGAAGCAAGGATTGAAGCATTCAAACATTAAAAAATTATTCGGTTTTGTCTCGCATTCGATTATTTTTCTTTGTTTCATTGATTCTCTCGTTTATGTTACTAAAGTTTACAAATTTATTATCGTTTTTAATATTTATAAACATTATGAGTAGCTAATTTTTAGTATTACCTAGGTTGGGTTGAAAACTATTTATGTTTGACTAACTATTTGGTTTTGACTTCGTATATTTATTTATTAATCTTAGAACTTGATTATTGTCTCAATTGAATATGAATATGTATATTGTTTTATGCTTGAAAGTTATGTCCATGCTCATGTATGTTTAATCTTGATTGATTGCGTGACATCTAGATTATGTCTTACACGTTAAAATTAATTACTTTTTGTTTTTTTAATTTTAAACTTTGATTAGAGATAATCTTAGGAGTTTTGGCCATAATTTTGATAGTATTTGCAATGTGCTACATTATCTAAAACCTAGGGGTGATAGATATTGCTTAAAACCTCCTACCCGTTACTTGTTAGGTTTAGATTTCGCGAGAGCATGTTTTGCCTTTCATTCGTGGTGTTAGTGTTTTAGGGTATTTAATTGGATTTAATTTAGTTGTCCTTTATCTTAGGGTCAGAAAATATAATCTTAAAGATAATGTGGTAGAAAACCTAGGGGCGATCTTCCATTAGATATTTTAATAAACCTATCTAGTGCCTTACACGTGTCTTTGGTTTCTTGGGGAGTAGCAACATACCTATTAACCCTAGATTCGTATTTTTAGAGATAGCCATACGAGTCATTACCTTTATGTCATTACGTGTTAGTTAGATCCCTGCCTAGGTAGTTTTTTAACATATTTGATTGTATTCAAGTTTCAAAGTTTGCATTCTTATTTGGTTATTTCTTTCGTCGTGTTTCCATTAATTAATTTTAGTCCAATTGTTTGTTTTGTTTATTAATATTAATTACTTAAAATATTTAAATTAATTAGGTTAGAAGTCGACAAAGGTTTATTATCGAGAGCCGCCATTAGTGTCCACTGATTCGATATCCGGACTTACCTAAACTTTACTATATCATGACCGGTACACTTGCCGATTGTGTGAAGTTTAGTAGGTAATTCCATTTTTAAAACTAAATTGTGAAAATCGCTTTTATAATAATTTAATATATATAATTTTCACACATCAAGTTTTTGGCGCCGTTGCCGGGGACACTGTTTTGGCGATTTTGAGAACGACCCGAGTCGGGGATCTAATCATTTGCTTTCTAGTTTAGAGTTTATTTTTTTTAGTTTGATTTTCACTTATTTACCTAATTGCGCCTTTAGTTAGTATTTTTTTCTTTTTATTTTCTTTTTATTTATCTGTGCCTTAATTTGTTAGGTAAATTTCTTTTTCTTTTTAATTTTCTTTAGTTTATGCGCCACACCCGTTCTGCCGGACCACCAGAGTTTCAGCCACTTGAAGATCCAGAGCATGCATTCGATCGAGATTCGAACGAGTCTGACACGGAGCTTGAGATCGAAGAAGATTCCTACGACAGCGAATCCACTCACGCCACAGAATCCACAATGGCCGACGAACAACCACCAGTGAGGAGAGTGATTGCCGACTACGCCAAGCCCACTGCTGCCGGAGCTAGGTCTAGTATTGCACGTCCACCAATCATTGCCAATAATTGGCAAATTCCTCCCCAAATCATTTCCATGGTCACTAATACTATTCAGTTCCATGGGTTGCCTGCTGAAGACCCTAACTCTCATCTGGCTCGCTTCGCGAGGATCTGTGACACCTTTTAGGTGAACGGTGTTTCTGAGGATGCATGCAAGTTGCGCCTCTTCCCATTCTCTCTTACTAATCGCGCCCATAGCTGGCTTGAGTCCCTACCCACAGGATCCATCACTACTTGGGCTGATATGCAAGACAAGTTCTTGTGTAAGTACTTTCCCCTTCGAAGACCGCTCGTCTGAGGAGCATGATTCATTCATTTCAGCAGAAGCCGGGAGAGACTTTCTACGAGACCTGGGAGCGTTTCAAGGAGCTAGTTCACAAGTGTCCACATCATGGTTTGGAGGATTGGGCGTTGATTGAGAAGTTTTACAATGGAGTTACTCCTGCAACAAGGAACATGCTGGATACTACTGCCGGTGGTAATCTGATGACCACCAAGACCGTTGAGGAGTGTAACACGATGTTCGAGGACCTAGCCATGAGTAGTTACGAGTATCCTGATTCCAGAGCCCGGTTGCTGCTCAACGAAAAGTGCACCAAGTTGATTCTAGCACTGCTTTAGCCGCTCAGGTTGAGGCGTTAGCTAAGATGGTAGCAGACCTGCAGAAGAAGAAGCAGGTCTGTGAGATCTGTCGGGGTGGTCATGATACTATTGATTGTCCTATTTCTGCTGATAGTTTTCAAGAGCAGGTTGACTTTGTCAGCAATCCCAACCGGATGCAAGGAAATGCCTTCGGTAATTCTTATAATCCCGGTTGGAGGAATCAGCAGAACTGGAGGAGTGGGAACCCACCGGGTTTTCAACCGCGTACCCAGAGTTTATTTCAGAATCAGAGTTCGAGTAGCGGTCAGACTAGTGGCATAGGTCAGGGAGAGAAGAAGCCCACCCTTGAGGAGATGATGATGCAGCAGTCACAGATGTTGACTCAGTTCATGGCAAGGGATGACACTAGGTATAAGGAAGTGTAGGCTAGAGATCAGGCATATCAGGTTAGGTTCCAGGAAAACGAGGCCATGATCAAGAATCAAGGAGCATTATTGCAGAATATAGAAAGGACTGTTGGCCACTTATCAGATATGTTTCAGGAAAGGCAACCTGGAGGCCTACCTAGCAATGTAGTGAAGAATCCAAATGCGCATGTGAAAGCTGTGACGACAAGGAGTGGTAAGTCATCTGGTATGGTTGAGCCTCCTCTAGTGACTGAGGAGGAGGTCGATGAGGAGATAGAGATGGAGGCTCCTACTGGCAAGGTGCAACAGAGGCTGCGCCCAGCAAGTATAGCACAGCCAGAGGAGTCCCTAGAGAAGGTTGCTGAGAAGAAGAAGGCGAAGGAGCCATTAGTCCAGTTTGACAGACTTCCATATCCAGGACGTTTGGCTCAGCATCGGTCTAAGGAGCAGTATGGAAAGTTCCTTGAGATATTTAAGCAACTTAAGGTGAACTTACCTTTTGTGGAGGCATTACAGCACATGCCTAAGTATGCTAAGTTTCTAAAGGATCTGCTCACGAATAAGAAGAAATTGGAGCAGATCTCAACTGTGACGTTAAGTGAGGAGTGTTCGGCTACTGTGCAGAACAAACTACCACAGAAGATGACTGATCCGGGTAGTTTTACTCTTTCATGTATCATAGGTGGTTTTTCTGTGAGCAATGCTTTGGCAGATCTAGGTGCTAGCATGAATTTGATGCCATATTCTGTGTTCGCTAAGCTAGACCTAGGCGAGCCAGCGCTGACACGCATGAGTATTCAGTTAGCAGATAGGTCGGTGAAGTATCCGTGAGGGATTGTAGAGAACATGCTCGTTAAGGTGGATAAGTTTGTTTTTCCTGTTGATTTCGTGATTTTAGATATGGATGAGGACGAGAAGGTCCCCTTGATCTTAGGACGACCTTTCCTAGCTACTGCGAGGGCATTGATTGATGTCCTTGACGGCAAGCTTACCTTACAAGTTGCGGATGAGACGGTTATATTTGACGTGAACAAATCTATGAAAAACACACATGATCAGGATGACACCTTGTACTTCATAGATACCATTTGGACACAGGTGACTACGAGTTTTCGAGAGTTTATCAGATCAGATCAGACAGACTCACAGATCATGGTTAGGGAGAACCAGGAAATCGAGTTGACTGCTTTTGCCTTTGAGCATGACTTGGTAGATCGTGAAAGTTCGTCTGTCAAGGAGGCCAACGTGTGTGAGGTGATTACGAGAGAGGAACCAATAGAGAAGCCGTCGGTTGAGACTCCCCCATCCGTAGAGCTTAAGGAATTGCCATCTCACTTGGAGTATGCATTTCTAGATGAGGGATCTCAGTTACCTGTCATCATTTCTGCTGGATTGACAGAGGATGAGAAGAAGAGATTGGTGGATGTGCTAAAGGCACACAAGCAGACGATTGCGTGGAAGCTGATGGATATCAAGGGTATCAACCCTTCATTCTGCACGCATAAGATACTCATGGAAGATGAGTATAAGCCTGTTAGACAGAGTCAGAGGAGATTAAATCCTAACATGCAAGAGGTAGTTAAGAAGGAGGTGATTAAATTGTTAGATGCAGGATTAATCTACCCCATCTCTGACTCGAAGTGGGTGAGTCCCGTGCAGGTTGTTCCCAAGAAAGGGGGGATGACAGTGGTGACTAATGAGAAGAATGAGTTAATTCCGACGAGGACAGTCACCGGGTGGCAAGTTTGCATTGATTATCGCAAACTGAATAATGCCACAAGGAAGGACCATTTTCCGCTTCCCTTTATCGATCAGATGTTGAAGCGTTTGTCAGGGCAACAGTTTTACTGTTTCCTTGATGGCTTTTCAGGTTATTTCCAGATCCCCATCGCTCCGGAGGATCAGGAAAAGACGACCTTTACATGCCCGTATGGTACCTTTGCGTATCATCGCATGCCATTTGGGTTATGTAACGCTCCGGCTACTTTTCAGCGGTGTATGGTAGCTATATTCCAGGACATGATCGAGGACTCCATGGAGGTTTTCATGGATGACTTTTCTGTGTTTGGGAGCTCCTTTGATTCATGTTTGGAGCGTTTGGAGAGGATGTTGGCTCGATGTGAGGAGACCAACCTCATGCTGAACTGGGAGAAGTGCCACTTCATGGTGAAGGAGGGCAGTTTTAGGGCACAAGATTTCACACGCGGGGCTTGAGGTTGATAAGGCGAAAATTGAGAATATTAGCAAGCTTCCGCTACCCACATCGGTGAAATCTATTAGGAGTTTCTTAGGCCACGCTGGTTTTTATCGACGTTTCATTAGAGATTTCTTTATGATTGCGAGGCCGATGACACAACTCCTAGAGAAAGATGTGCCATTTGTGTTTTCTGAAGAGTGTAAGAGTGCTTTTGAGCTTCTAAAGGAGAAGTTGGTGAATGCTCCGATTATGGTCGCCCCAGATTGGAGTTTACCTTTTGAGTTGATGTGCGACGCGAGTGACTATGCGATAGGAGCGTTCTTAGGTCAGCGTAGGGATAAACATTTTCACCCGATGTATTACGCGAGTAAGACGCTCACAGATGCGCAAGAGCATTACACCACAACAGAGAAGGAGTTGTTAGCAGTAGTCTTTGCATTCAATAAGTTTAGATCTTACCTCGTCCTTTCTAAGACTATTGTTTACACAGATCATGCTGCCCTTAAGTATTTGTTTAGTAAGCAGAACGCTAAGCCACGATTGATACGATGGATTTTGCTGCTTCAGGAGTTTGACATTGAGATTAGGGATAAGAAAGGAGCGGAGAACGTAGTAGCGGACCATTTGTGATGTTTAGAGGACTCCAGGCGTGAGGAGATTAGAGAGGACATGATTGATGATAACTTTCCACATGAGACATGATGTTTGTGAAAGCACATGAGGAGGATTTTCCATGGTTTGCAGATCTGGCTAATTACTTAGCGACATGGGTTCTGATGAGAGGCATGACACATCAGCAAAAGAAGAAATTCTTTGCAGATGTTAAGCATTACATTTGGGATGACCCCTACCTCTTCCGCATTGGAGCAGATCAGATTGTACGTAGGTGCGTACACGGTGATGAAGCAAGGAGGATTTTGAGGCATTGCCACTCAGGACCAACAGGTGGCCACTATGGAGCGAGTTTGACAGCGAAGAAGGTATTCGACGCGGGGTTTTATTGGCCGACAATCTTTAAGGATGCGTATGAGTTTGTGAGGAGTTGTGACGCGTGTCAGAGAGTAGGAAATATCTCATCCTGAAATGAGATGCCACAGACCGCCATTCAGGCATGTGAGGTTTTTGATTTGTGGGGCATCGATTTCATGGGCCCGTTTCCGCCATCTCACGGGAACAAGTACATCCTAGTAGCTGTAGACTATGTTTCCAAGTGGGTGGAGGCTCAAGCCTTACCTACGAATCATGCTAGGGTTGTTGTGAGATTCATTAAGAAGTTGTTTTCCCGCTTTGGTACCCCCAAAGCCCTGATTAGTGATCGAGGGACCCACTTCTGCAATGCGCAGATGGAGAAAGCCTTGCAACGCTATGGGGTCACCCATCGGCTTGCAACGGCTTATCATCCACAGACTAGTGGGCAAGTTGAGGTAAGTAACCGGGGTATCAAGCGGATTCCGGAGAAAACAGTCGGATCAAATCGCAAGGATTGGGCCGATAACTTAGATGACGCACTCTGGGCTTTCCGCACGGCATATAAGACACCGACCGGTTCTACACCGTTTCGGATGATTTATGGGAAAGCGTGTCATCTACCAGTGGAGTTGGAGCATCGTGCATACTGGGCATTGCGGACAGTAAATTTAGATATGTCCACGGCAGGAGCGAATCGATTTCATCAGTTGCACGAGTTGGAGGAATTGAGAGATAATGCGTACGTACATTCGACACGATACAAGAAACGTACGAAAGAATTACATGATCGCCATCTGAAAGGTAATAAAGAATTCAAGTGTGGGGATCAAGTGTTGCTGTACAATTCGCGATTGAAATTGTTTCTGGGAAAATTAAAGTCCCGATGGTCGGGACCATATACTGTGCGCGAAGTATTTCCTTACGGAACAATTGAAATCGAGGAAAAGGATGGGGAGACGTTTAAGGTAAACGGCCATCGTTTGAAGCATTACATTAGCGGGCCGATGATTGAGAACGAGGAAGAAGTGGTTGACCTCGCCCCTATAGGAACCTGATTGAGAGGTTCGAGTCTGGCTGATGACTCGTAAATAAACCAAGCGCTTCCGGGAGGCAACCCGAGGGTTTGTTTTTATTTTATTTTAGTTTACTTTTTTTTTTATTTCTTTGTACCGGATGCTTCTTTGTTTATCTTTGATTTCAGGTTATTGCTCGGAGCTGAATGATCATCTGCTTGAGGTCCTTAGTCAAGTTAAAGTGTGAGGATGACACGTACATTTTCAGTGGACCTTCTATAATTACACACTACATATCAGGAGAGTTTCAGTTTTTCCATTTCTTGCACTTTTATTACCTTAATTGCTTATATCTATTTGCTCGAACATTAGGGACAATGTTAAATTTTAAGTGTGGGGATGGGGTTAGTTGGCAAAACTGAAACATTTTGCACTGCGATTTGATAATAATGTAAAATTTTGATTAATCCCTGAAATTCAAAAAATCAAAAATCAAAAGAAAAATCAAAAAATCAAAAAATCAAAAAAAGAAAAGAAAAAAAAAACACTAAGTACAACTCATCCACACATATAAAACACGACTTGCACGAATCATGGTGTGATGCCAATTAGCGCTAACTAGTTAAAATTGAAGTATGATTAACTTTTCAAGTCACATGATTAAGTAACTTAACAAGCGGTTTCCAAAATAAAATGGTATAGACGTCTAGTTAAGTGAGGTAAATAGAGATATAATAAACATGCAGTTGTCCACAACTTATACCCTGATTACCTCCGTTTTCATGTGAGATTGAGCCTTTAATTATTGATTTCTGCATTTCATATGCATTTCTTTGTTTGAGCGTTTATATCACACGATCACGTGCATTTTAGAACTTGTCTAGGTTATACATGTCGAGACCATGAAATTTGAACTTGCACAAAAGTGATAGAGGCACCTAGGATTTAGTCTTGTGTTTAGCCTGTGACTACCATACCCCGAAATTGTCCACTAGTTATCCATGTTGAGCCATTTATTTATCGTTTCCTTTTGTTTACACCCATGTTAAGCCTAGCCATTGTTTATTTAAGCCCTTCTTGTGTTAACCCGCGTGTTTTGAAAAATCCGGCTAAGTTAATGGTTAAATAGTGTGATTTAGTTCTTATGTTTGATTAGTTTATCTAAGTTAAAAAAAAAGAGAGAGAAAAAAAATGAAAAAAAATGGAAAAAAATTGAAAAAAAAAAGAATAAAAAGAAAAAAAATGACCTGAAAAAATGTCTACTAGTCGTTAGTTTGTTAAAGGATTCAAGTTTGGTCCTTTGTTTTGTTTATCATTTGCGTATTATGTTCGTGTTTAGGCTAGCGAAGTCGGATTTCTTTAACACCTTAGCCTTGTTTTTCCCTTGTTTATTCCTACCTTTCACCCTAGCCACGTTACAACCCATGTGTAGACCTACTTGATTTGTGCAAAGTTCAATTGTTAGTTGGTGTAGATGTGATACCTTTACAAGCTTATGACAATGTCAGGTCGTGATGATATCGAGAGTACCACAGATATAAACTAGTAAATCTTGTACTAGTCCAGTAAACAAACCAAGAAGAGAGAACATTGTGAGAAGTTGTGGACAATTATGTGTTTAAAGTTTTTAAATGAACCAAGTTTAGTTAGAACGTCTATTTTTTAAATCGGCATCAAATTTGCTTGTTAAGTCGTAATTCTATTGATTGTGACTGGATTATTGATTGTACTTTAAAAAAAAGAGTGGCGTTATTTTAATTTCGCATCATGTATTTAAATTTGTCAATGTTAAACATGTCGTGTGATCAATTTTGCTTAGGGACAAGCAAAGTTCAAGTGTGGGGATATTTGATGTTTTCCAAAGTATACATGTTAAAGATAAATATTTCCTATGCTTTTGAATAACTTTAATGTAGCTTTTAGATAACTTTACTCATAATTGATCCACATTCATATTTTATAAGCTTCAAAAGAAGACGAGCTGAAAAGATGTATTTGTTAAAACTTGATACAACAACTAAAAATAACATATTTTAACTACACTTGAGACCAATAAATGATTAAAATTACTTAACTAAATTAAAATATAAAAGTAAAACATAAAATAAAGTTGCAAAAGAAATTACGTTGATTACTATTTGAATCAAAATAAGTGAAACTGATCATTCTTATTTGTTGATTGAAATTGCAGATCACATGGATTGAGACATAGAGACTAGAAAAGAAATATGAATTATCTTTGTGGAGGAATTATTGTGAAGACTTTTGAAGGCCCAATAATAGTTGAAATATATTGCATGCTAGACATAAAATAACAAAAGGTCCATAACAATAAATAATTATGAATCATGGTTTTTGGGCTGGCAAAAAGCCCACACTAACCAATTGAAGATGGGGATTAAGAAATAGTGGCAGCGGAAAAAAAAAAGAAAAGAGAGGGCGGCAGAAAAGAAAGCAGAGACACACGGCACAATTCGGAAAAAGAAGAAAGAAAGCACAATAATTTCATTATTCTCTTATTATTAAACTTTGGAGCTTTGAGTACGATTAGAGAGCAATATTTAAGTGGAGAGCAAGATCAGGGAGCAAGGATTGAAGCATTCAAACATTAAAAATTATTTGGTTTTGTCTCGCATTCGATTATTTTTCTTTGTTTCATTGATTCTCTCGTTTATGTTACTAAAGTTTACAAATTTATTATCGTTTTTAATGTTTATAACATTATGAGTAGCTAATTTTTTAGTATTACCTAGGTTGGATTGAAAACTATTTATGTTTTGACTAATTATTTGGTTTTGACTTCGTATATTTATTTATTAATCTTAGAACTTGATTATTGTCTCAATTGAATATGAATATGTATATTGTTTTATGCTTGAAAGTTATGTCCATGCTCGTGTATGTTTAATCTTGATTGATTGCGTGACATCTAGATTATGTCTTACAGGTTAAAATTAATTACTTTGTGTTTTTTTAATTTTAAACTTTGATTAGACATAATCTTAGGAGTTTTGGCTATAATTTTGATAGTATTTGCAATGTGCTACATTATCTAAAACCTAGGGGTGATAGATATTGCTTAAAACATCCTACCCGTTGCTTGTTAAGTTTAGATTTCGCTAGAGCGTGTTTTGCCTTCCATTCGTGGTGTTAGTGTTTTAGGGTATTTAATTGGTTTTAATTAAGTTGTCCTTTATCTTAGGGTCAGAAAATATAATCTTAAAGATAATGTGGTAGAAAACCTAGGGGCGATCTTCCATTAGACATTTTAATAAACCTATCTAGTGCCTTACACGTGTCTCTGGTTTTCTTAGGGAGTAGCAACATACCTAGTTAACCCTAGATTCGTATTTTTAGAGATAGCCATACGAGTCATTACCTTTATGTCATTACGTGTTAGTTAGATCCCTGCCTAGGTAGTTTTTTAACATATTTGATTGTATTCAAGTTTCAAAGTTTGCATTCTTATTTGGTTATTTCTTTCGTCATGTTTCCATTAATTAATTTTAGTCAAATTGTTTGTTTTGTTTATTAATATTAATTACTTAAAATATTTAAATTAATTAGGTTAGAAGTCGACAAAGGTTTATTATCGAGAGCCGCCATTAGTGTCCACGGATTCGATATTCGGACTTACCTAAACTTTACTATATCATGACTGGTACACTTGCCGATTGTGTGAAGTTTAGTAGGTAATACCATTTTTAAAACTAAATTGTGAAAATCGCTTTTATAATAATTTAATATATATAATTTTCACACATCAAGTTTTTGTTCCAGAGTCGTCAGCGGAGATCATGGAAAATAATTGTCAGAGTCACGGGGGCGTGCTTGGGGGGCACGGCCCCGTGCTTGTGCTTGGGAGTCCTACAAAAGTTAAAAATTTCAAATAAAATCTATGTACAAGTGTCGTGTTTTCGTTTCAGGTCTTCGGCGCGACCCTTCCCCACACTTAATCCTCGTCGGGGCGGAGGTGTAATTCCTCCAGGAAAATCTTGGTTGGCCCATCGTTATATGGCTTTAAACGATGTCCATTCACCTTGAAACTTAAACCGTCGTGGTTGTCAATTTCGATGGCACCATTTGGAAACACATTTTTAATCGTGTAAGGTCCAGACCAACGTGATTTTAACTTTCCGGGAAACAGACGTAAACGAGAGTTATACAGTAAGATACGTTCCCCCACATGAAATCGTTTAGTGCTCCTCAAACGAGAGTCATGGAATTTCCTTGTCTTTTCCTTGTAACCCCTAGCGTTTTCGTATGCTTGTTCTCTCAGTTCCTCTAGTTCATGGATTTGTAGAAATCGATTCTTTCCTGCAAGGCCTTGGTCTAGGTTTGCTGCTTTGAGTGCCCAATAGGCTTTATGTTCCAGTTCCACAGGTAGATGACATGACTTCCCATAAATGAGTTTAAACGGTATTGTGCCAATGGGAGTTTTAAAGGCTGTTCGAAAAGCCCATAGTGCATCATCTAGCTTGGCAGACCAGTCCTTGTGATTTTGTCCTACGGTTTTTTCTAGGATTCGTTTGATACCTCGATTAGTGACTTTAGCTTGCCCATTTGCTTGAGGGTGATAAGCGGTTGTAAAGCGATGGTTTACTCCATAACGAGTCATTGCTCTTTCGAGCTGATTGTTACAGAAACGGGTTCCTCGATCACTAATCAAAGCCTTGGGGGTACCAAACGAGAGAATAATTTCTTAAGGAATCTGACAACATTTCTTGCATCATTGGTAGGCAGGGCTTAAGCTTCGGCCCATTTTGAGACATAATCAACTGCCACCAAGATGTAACGATTTCCAAATGATACCGGGAATGGCCCCATGAAATCAATACCCCATACATCAAATACCTCGCATACTTGAATGGGTTTTTGAGGCATCTCATCCCGTGTCGAGATGATGGTTGCTCTTTGACATGCATCACAGGTGCGTACCATGTTGTGAGCATCCTTGAAGATCGTGGGCCAATAGAATCTAGAATCAAAGACTTTTTTGGCTGTTAGAGTTGCTCCATGGTGACCTCCTCTGGGTCCTTCATGACAGTGCCTTAGGATCTGTTCTGGTTCACTTCCGTATACGCATCTTCGAATGAGTTGGTCCGCACCGATTCTGAATAGGTATGGATCCTCCCAATAGTAATGCTTAATGTCAGTAAAAAATTTCTTCTTTCGCTGATAAGTCATTCCTTTGAGAAGGATTCCGCTTGCCAAATAGTTTGCGAAATCGGCAAACCAAGGATATTCATCAATTGAAGATTGGATGTTCACAAGGAATTCGTGAGGAAAATTATCATTTATTTTGAGTTCCTCGGGTTGTGGATGGTTCGAATCTTCAAGACGCGAAAGATGATCAGCCGCTAGGTTTTCTGCTCCTTTCTTGTCACGAATCTCAATGTCGAATTCTAGAAGCAGAAGTATCCATCGTATCAATCTCGGCTTTGCATCTTGTTTGTTGAACAGATAACGTAGGGCTGCATGATCGGTATAGACGACTGTTTTTGACAGGATTAGATACGAGCGAAATTTGTCAAATGCAAAAACTACTGCGAGAAGTTCTTTCTCGGTGGTTGTGTAGTTTTCTTGTGCGTCATTCAGGGTTTTCCTCACATAGTGAATTGGGTGGAATTGCTTGTCTTTCCTTTGACCTAACACGGCTCCTACCGCAAAATCGCTTGCATCGCACATGAGTTCAAATGGTAACATCCAATCTGGGGAAACCGTAATTGGAGCGGTGACCAACCTTTCTTTTAACAGATCAAATGCACTGATGCATTCGTTAGAAAACATGAATTTTGCGTCTTTCTCAAGAAGTTGAGTCATCGGTCGTGCGATTTTTAGAAGTCTTTAATGAAACGGCGATAGAATCCTGCATGACCTAGGAAACTTCTAATTTCTTTCACGGTTGTGGGATATGGCAGTTTGGAAATAGTGTCAACTTTGGCTTGGTCAACTTCGAGGCCTGCTCGAGAGATCTTATGTCCCAACACTATTCCTTCAGTAACCATGAAATGACACTTTTTCCAATTTAGAACAAGGTTAGAATCCTCGCATCTAACCAGCATTTGCTCCAAGTTTTCAAGACATTGTTCAAATGAGTTTCCAAAGACTGAGAAATCATCCATGAAACTTCCATTGAGTGTTCAATCATGTCATGAAAAATTGCTACCATGCATCTTTGAAATGTAGCAGGGGCATTACACAATCCAAAAGGCATTCGTCCATACGCAAAAGTGCCATATGGACAAGTGAATGTTGTTTTCTCTTGATCTTCGGGAGCAATGGGAATTTGAAAGTACCCTGAGAAACCATCGAGGAAACAATAGAACATTTTTCCAGAGAGTCTCTCGAGCATTTGGTCAATGAAAGGTAGAGGGAAGTGATCCTTTCTTATGGCGTCATTGAGTTTGCGATAATCGATGCAAACTCTCCATCCTGTACCGTATGAGTTGGAATGAGATCATTCTTTTCGTTTGTTACCACAGTCATTCATCCTTTCTTTGGGACAACTTGGACAGGAATAACCCAAGGCGAATCAGAAATAGGGTAAATCAAACCGGCATCCAGCAGTTTGATTACTTCTTTCTTCACCACCTCTTGCATGCTCGGATTTAAACATCTTTGAGGTTGAATGACGGATTTGAAGTTCTCTTCCATTAATATTTGTGAATGCAAAAGGATGGGTTGATTCCCTTGATGTCCATGATTTTCCATGCAATTGCTCGTTTATGTGCCTTCAGCACATTGAGCAATTTGTTCTTCTCCTCTTTTGATAGGGCAGATGAGATTATGACAGGAAGCTGAGAGGTGTTTTCAAGAAAAGCATATTCGAGATGAGACGGAAGTTCTTTGAGTTCTAAAGCCGGAGGGTCTTCGATAGAAGGTTTGGCTTTAGGTTCTAATTCTTGATCGATGATCTCAAATGCTTCTTGGTAAGATGATGTCTCGTCAACTTCAAGTTCTGGAATGATTTGGTGCTCACAGATGGGCTCAGTGGTTTGGATTTCTATTAATTGAGTACTGCAAGCTTCAATTTGACGAGTGTTCTTCAGATGACAGCTTATGATTGAGTCGCAAACATCAATATAATAGAGTGAATCGTCATGATGTTGAGGATGTTTCATGGATTGTCCTATGTCAAACGTCACTTCCTCCTCATCCACTCGGAGTGTGAGTTTGCCGGTGCAAACATCAATGAGGGCTCGAGCGGTTGCTAAGAAAGGTCGACCTAAGATGAGAGGAACATTCTTATCCTCATCCATGTCGAGGATCACAAAATCAACGGGAAATACGAATTTGTCGATTTTAACTAAGAGATTTTCAATAATGCCCTCGGATATTTGACAAAACGGTCAGCTAATTGGATGCTCATACGAGTAGGTCTAGGCTCACCTAAGTTTAACTTTTCAAAAACTGCATAAGGCATGAGGTTAATACTAGCACCTAAATTGGCTAACGCGTTGCTGACAGAAAAAGATTTCCTATTAGGCAAGGTATGGTGAAACTCCCTGGATCAGTCATCTTTTGAGGTAGTTTGTTTTGAAGAACTGCTGAGAATTCCTCATTCAAAACTACATGTGATAACTCTTCCAGTTTCTTCTTGTTTAACAATACACCCTTTAAAAACTTAGCATAATTGGCATTTGGGCTAAGGCTTCCACCAATGGCAGATTAATGTGGAGGTTCTTGAACAATCCCAGAAATTTGCCATATTTTGCCTCCATTCATTGTTGTCTCAGACGACCGGGATATGGAGGTGGTGGGACATAAGGTGGCGGTGGTACGTATTTCTTGGCTGGTTCTTCAACAAAGACGGGTTGCTTTTGCTTGTCACTTGTATTACTTGGCGTCTCGAGTTCAATTTCTTCAAGGATGGGCTGTAATACAGGTGCATCACCTTGAGTGGTTTTGCACTCCTTGAGGTGATGACTTTGACTTGAGTATTAGGGTTTGTTACAGTATTGCTAGGCAAAGCACCGTGGGGTCTTGCAGATAGTTGTTGTGCTATCTGACCTACTTGGTTTTCAATGGTTTGCAATGATGCTTTGTTGCTTTTGATGTCAGCCTCGTTTCTTTGGAACCTTTCCTCGTTTCTTCGATCAGATTTCCGGACGTACTCATCTGTGGCTTGTGTGGTTAAATTGTAAACATGTAGTTGATGCTATATAGTGTTTGTAGTGGAATACCGTGCATACAGTTATAAGCAAGCAAAATCACATACCATGAGTTTTATACAACCAAACCTAATAACATACATATAGCAACTTGTCAGAATATATTCACCCAAGACCCGTTCCTGGTAGTGTGATGGTACTCACGAGTAACCATCTGTCAAGGGTGGGGGTGTCAACCCAGTAGTACTACTAATACCTATCCGTTGGTTCCAACACCAGAATTAATGGTTGTAAAAAGAACCACATAGTAACATCATGTATGCATCAGATATGTACTCACAAAACAGTATCACGTTGATTCCAAGTATGAAATTGTATGTATGTTGTACAGCATTGAAAACGTGTGAGCATACTTTTCCCCCATGTTTGTAAAAGATTGAAACAATTGTATAAGCGTAAAAAGGGGCCACGAAACTCACTTGTTAAGTGGTAAGTATGTATGATGTAACTTCCCAAACTTGTATGTATGTACGAACGGTCAATCACCTATTGACGGTTATGTTAAGCATTAATATTACGTCTGATGTTAACTGATGCGGTGTGAAAGTATATATTTTGATAAAGGATTTTTCGCACAGATTCAGTTTTAAATGGTTGTTACTACTACTAACTACACACACAAAAGGCAAGTGCACCTATCGTGAGGTAATATAGTGATGGTAAGAAGCGAGTATCAATCCGTGGACACACTAAGACTACTCAACAATCCTTATGATTGACTATCAATTTTTGTTTAAGAGAATGATAAGTTGCATTGATGTAAATTAGGGTTTTAAAACTAAAAATAGAAATAATAAATAAAGTAGAACAAGTTGAAACTTTTGGATTTAAGATCAGGGGATAAAGGCTATCATCCTATCTTGGATTACACTTATGTAACTGTGATGAAGTGGTGGTGTGATTAAAGATATTGAATAAAGTAATTGTGCTAACGTTTATAAAGATGAGCTCGCGCGATTTCTCGTCTATCCGCTCCGTAGTGACCAGGACCATGTCAGGTTGAGATTTACTGCTCAGGTCAAGGCCCTAGTGATGTAGGTAAATCTTTTGTGTCCTTTTCGACATACGATTTTTGAAAACATAACTTAATGTAAGAAGAGAATTGATCAAGTTCTATTCTAACATACCGTTAATTTTAGAAAACCATAACAATTACTGTAGATTTCTCAGACTAATAAAAGGGAACCCGTAAATGATCAGAAAGTTAAGATCTTATGATTTCTAATAACCATCTCTAGTTAATTAGCCATAGTTTGTTATGAATAAAAGTTGATCATACGTTTTTCAACCGTGTATGACAATCACAATTACAAACCATAAACTTATAACCCCCCGTTCAAATGTAGGTGCTACCCATCAAAAGTTTTCCCAAGACCACCATAACATTAACAAAATATTTATCACACCATTTAATTCATCACAAATTACATAAGTTTCATCCAAGTAGGATGATAATGAGAGTTTAGCTCATAATGAGCTGTAATATAACAAACAACATAGAAGATAGATATGAATTCATTGGTAAAATAGAACAATCAAACCAATGATCCATAATGGATGATGTTTAGACAATTCCGAGCCACTTCCAAGTGTTGTATGCACCTCCCGAGCCTCCAAATGATCTCTAAGACTAGATTCCCGAGACAATTCTGCAGAGTATCACTTCCACCAAAAGCTTGCAAAATGATGAACTTAGCCCTCTATTTACAGGCTTCCCGGAGTGTTTAAGCACGGCCCCATGACAAAAAAGCACGGCCCCGTGTTAGTACAATGCTAACGAAAGTTGGTCGGATCGTACGCACAGGAATTGTCGGGCATGACCCCGTGACAAATGGGCATGGCCCCGTGAAAGGGGGAACACGGCCCCGTGTTAGTTTGGGGCACGGCCCCGTGTTAGTTTGGGGCACGGCCCCGTGACTACTTTTGGGGAACAGTACTTTTGTCTTGTCAGATGTCCAATCACGAGGGTGTGCCAAATTAGCACGGGGTGTGTTTCAGGCAAGGCATGGGGGCGTGCTTAATGAGGCACGGCCCCATGCTTGGAGTTTTAAGCTTGGATTTCTTCAATTTCTTGTCCATTATGCTCCTTTTGTCCATCTTGCCCTTCTCAACACCTGAAAACACAATTAAATGATTTTAAGTACATAATCATCATATTTTGGGAGATATCGAGGAATAAATGATGTGCTTTTGATAGTGTTTTTATGTATAATTTGGAGCACATCATTAACCATACTGTTTAGTTGGGTCGGGTCGTATCGGTTCGGTCGTTGTAACTCTTGCACACAAACACGCGCAATAGATCTTATGTAGATCCAAGCACTAGAAACGTTGCCATTATCGATGATGTTTGGGTAAAAGTGTTATTGTTGTTAAAGAAATACTTGGTAAGCACTTGTGTTAGGAATCGTTTGTTGCTATGTCGGTGGTGATACCGTAAGCGTTTTAGGCGATAAGGTTGCAAATAATGGTATCACAACTGTAAAAGAGAACCAAACAAGTACGATGTCCTCACAAATAGTCTATGAAGGTGAGGAATGAATGCTCTAAGAATCGTTAGCATAATTTCACGTTAAATGACGGACCTTGAGGTGACGGATGTCACATCAGTCACTACAGACGGTAAGACTGTCTGCATGACCTGGTGCACCTCATCAGCAATCGTCTCCCGAGCTGAGGCATTCAGGCTGGCATTCTCGTTTCCTTCACTCCGATCATGAACCTCAGGGTTCTCATGAGTCACCTCGGGAGCCTTGACACTGCTCCTGGTTATACGCGGTCATCCTCTGCCTCTAGAAGCCTTGGAAGATTTCTTCCCAGCCATTTCCTAAGCACTATAAGATTCAAACACTAACACGGTCATTCAAGATAATAGCTCAGTTTATGTCAAGTATAGTAAGTCCCTAATTACAGTGGCCAGTTATGATTAGCCACTTACTTTACTTTTCACACCCCAAGCATTTCCTATCCTGGCTACATCAGTATCTAAATCTACTAAGATCACATAAGTCAAATAGCACATGCACATAATTCTGGTTAACTTTAAGAAAAAAAATACCTGATGGCACGTATCTACTCGGGCTGACATCCCTCCTTCTGTCCTATTTTCAGTTTAAGTTTAGGTTTCTTTTGAAAATATTTACCCATTTCACTTAAACCTGGCTCTGATACCAACTTGTAGGCCCCGTTCCCAGGCACCTCACAGTTGGTCATTCACAGCAATAATTAAAATAAACATTATAGGTTTACAAATTTAAGCAGCGGAATTAAATTAACAAAAGCCATTCATTTCATTATAAACACTATTGCTAAGCAATACACCCTGGTTTAATCAGATTACAAAAGAATAGTTTAACTGCATTACAAAACAACAGTGATTTTTATTAAGAATGGATGTCAGTCTTTCCCTGCCGAGTAATTTCACCCTCGTGCCATCCTCAGCAATAATTACCTGCCAACTGAAAATGTATAAAAGTCAGCGTTGCTGAGTGAGCTCTAGTTTTATACGTAATTAAATACTTTCTATAGGTTGTATATGAAAATACTCTTTTCTGAAAAATACAACTCTGTACTTTATATGCGAGCACGTATTAACTGTATGAACAAATGTTGTCCGTTCTCTGTACTGTATGCCTTGTCTGTAAACTTTTAACTATATGTTTCATTGTCTGTATGGACCAGTGAGCAATACCCCAACTATATGCGTGATGGAAAAACGGGTGATGGGCCATCTATATCCCTCGAAAGGGTCAACTATATCCCCCGAAAGGGTCAACTGTATCCCCGAAAGGGTTCTGTGTACTGTGTACAAGGCCGACCCAATCACCCAGGGCACGTTACAAAGGTCCTGCCAATCTCAATTGATTGACCCTGTGTGCATAAAAGGGTAGCTAACCCGCAACACAGTTAAGCTAACGACAACACGGTTGTGTCCCTCCTATAAGCTTGCAAGACTTATTAACATTTTATTTATGTTCCTCTTCTTTTCTTTGTTGCTCTTTCACTTTATTATTATGATATACTTTACGTTACGATAATTTCATACCATTTAAAGTCACATACTATAAGTAATAATAGTAGTAGCAATAACTATAATAAGGAACAATCATAGTAATCATATCATGCATGGAACATCATCATAATAAGCCCTTAGTCAACCTCGGTCAAAACCCTAAAGCACAGACTCCCAGAAAATTCTGTAAAAATTTCTAAGTATGTGGGAGCATGAGAACTATTTGGGCGCATGAGCCCTATTCAGGCGTTTCATCACTATGTAGGCACACCAGCCTACACTTAGAAACATTTTCACTTTAGGCGCCTGAGCTATTCAGGCGCATGGGCACTATTGGGGCACGTGGCCCTACACTTAGTCATCCGACTAACTTTTCTAGGCACATGGACCACTGTTCAGGAGCACGGGCTACACTTAGACATTTCTAAGGCAAATTTTGGGCGCACGAGGTTACTGTTTAGGCACATGAGCCCTGTTTGGGCGCATGAACCTACTTGGAATATTTCTAAGGCAAGTTTTGGGCGCATGAGCCTTATGTAGGTGCATGAACCTTCTGTCCAACTTATTTCTATGATATTTCCAAACCCAAACATCAAGCCTAATTGTTCTAAGCTTACCAAGGTCCTTCTAAGCATGAACTACATATAAACATCTAATAAACATCATCATTCATGCAAAATACATACGGGTATTAATACATAAACAAAGTAAATTCGTCTAATACATTTTCAACCCCAAAAGAGTTTAAAACAAGTAGAAACCAGGGTCTAGAAACTCACCTGATGCAACTTGGGTGTTTCTTCCTTTTCAACCCGCTTGCAATGAGTTCAAACACCTAAAAAAACAACACCAACACACACACCCAAGCATAATCACAAGCACATAAGCACATAAGCATGTAACCGGGATAAAACCCGTCATAAACATGTAAAAACCATGAATTCTTACCTTGAATTCGTTCACTTCTTTCTCTCTCTAGAGTTCGAAGCCTCTGCTGCTTCTCTCTCTAAAAGCCAAGACAATTGGTGAAGTGAGGTGAGGGTGGGCGGCCATACCCACTTTTACACCAACTTTTGAAAGTTTTGTCCCTTCAGACACTTTAGTCCCTCCACTTGAACCTTATTGCCTTTCTTGCTTTTATTCTTTATATCTTGTCTTGTAAAAAAAATAATAACAATAACCGGGTTTACACCTATGTAATCATATCATTCATTGAACAAGTTGAACGTGTAAACTGAATTATAAAACATTTTGATTACCTTAAAAAACGCACTCAAACAGTTAACATAAAGTTGCTGAGAACATAGGTTTAATAAATAATAAAATATTTCTTAACTGATGCAACATAAACAAGACCACAACCAAACCTACTTATACGTGTGGTGATTCATAATTGTATAAATACAAATCATAGATTCAAATAATATAACATCACGACGCCTATTCGACAGTCTCAACTAGGTCAGTTGGTGCAGGAAACATGTTCCTAAGTAGCGCTATTTATATTATCTGGCAGTTCCTTATAGAATTAATGGTTGTGACTTAAGGCAATCAACGACGGTAACTTATCAAAATTCTCATTTGTATTAGCAACAACAATAAAAACATACAGTATGTTTTCCCCCAAATATATAAATAAAAAGGGGCTATGTTACTCACCTTTGTTCCGGCACTTGAAAATTATTTCCAAAAAAATAATTATTTGTTAGGATAAATACTTATTCTTTTAATAATAATTTATATTCACTTATATTTTAAAAGTATTATTAATTAGGCTCTAATTTTAAAACTATAGCTTCTAGTGTCCAAAAATTAATTTTTTTACCAAAATAGTATCTTCATACCTAGATTATCATATAAAATTTCAGGTTAATAATCTTTATCAGTATTTTTCTATAATTTTTTAGAATATTTTAATTTAATGGAAGAAATAGCTATATATCTTTAAAAATTCTGAAAGTCATAAAAAATGTTCTATTCAGTATCTAATATATTGTGTAATATTTTTATGATTTTATCTACGGTTTTGCTATTACTTTCTATTTTCTTCTTATTAACTGTTCTAAAATATAAAACTTTATCATACTAATTAATTAATTCACGAAATTTATTTTGTAACTTAAGCATATTATTGAGATCATTATATAAGTTTTCCAGGTTTTATTAAGTCCATATTTCCTATTTGATATAATTATTTTATTTCATTATTTATTTATATAAATTAATATATCTCATATAAATATTTCATATTTTCCAGTCTATTATCTTTAATATTTCTTAACAAGTTTCTAATAATTTTACTCCCACAATCACATCATTTAAGTATCTAACATAATTCACCTAGTTAATCATGAAATAACAATTATTTCAACATTTTTAAACCCTTTGTATTTATTTGAATCTTTAGTTTTTATAAACCTTCAAAACTTTCTATTTCATAAGCTTTTGTTACTGATTTTGTTGGAAACCAAGAACTTTGTTGAACTTCTGATTGATGGTGAGCATCATAAGGGTTTGTATGTATGTTGAACACATATAAAATTTGTAAGCTTTTAATCATAATATTTTCATGAACCTAACGTTGCTTGTATAGAAAGAGAGAGTGTAGAAGGTAGATAAGGAAATCTTCAAATCTTCAAGCTTGTGATGAATATTCTTGAACTTGGATGATACCACAAAGATGTTGGTGGTTAGTAGATGATGGTCTTATGGTGGTGTTAGGGTGATGTTGGTGGTGAGTGCGGGTGGTGTAAGAACCGAGAGAGAAAGAAGATTGTTGGAGAGGAGAGTGAT
>CM044005.1:22107163-22109663 GCA_024085815.1 Flaveria linearis | reverse complement strand
ATGATATGTATGTTATGTATGTATATGTATATGATATGTATATGTATATGTATATGTATATGTATGTATGTATATGTATATGTATTGTATGTATATGTATAGTATGTATGTTATGTATATGTATATGATATGTATATGTAGTATGTTATGTATATGTATATGTATATGTATATGTATATGTAGTATGTATATGTATATGTATATGTATATGTATATGTATATGTATATGTATGTATATGTAGTATGTAATGTATATGTATATGATATGTATATGTATATGTATATGATATGATATGTATGTATATGTTATGTATATGATATGTAGTATGTATATGTATATGTATATGTATATGATATGTATATGTATATGTTATGTATGTATGTATATGTATATGTATGTATGTATATGTCATGTATATGTATATGTATGTATGTATATGTAGTATGTATATGTATTGTATATGTTATGTATATGATATGTATATGTATATGTAATGTTATGTATATGTATGTATGTATTGTATATGTATATGTATATGTATAGTATGAATATGTATATGTATAGTATGTATATGTATGTATGTATATGTATATGTATATGTATGTATGTATATGTATATGTATATGTATATGTATATGTATGTTATGTATATGTATGTATATGTATGTTATGTATATGTATGTATATGTTATGTATATGTATATTGTATGTATATGTATATGTATGTATGATATGTATATGTATGTATATGTATATGTATGTATGTATTGTATATGTATGTATATGTATGATATGTATATGATATGTATGTATGTATATGTTATGTATGTATATTATATGTATATGTATAGTATGTATGATATGTATGTATATGTATATGTATGTATGTATATGTATCGTATGTATATGTATGTATGATATGTTATTATGATATGATATGTATGTATGTATATGTATATGTTATGATATGTATATGTATGTATGTATGTATATGATATGTATATGTATGATATGATATGTATGTATATGTATATGATATGTTATGTATATGTATATGTATATGTTATGTTATGTATATGTATATGATATGTAATGTTATGTATGTATGTATGTATATGTATATGTATGTTATGTATATGTATATGTATATTAATCTCATAGACACCTGTATTCTGGATTTCCTGGCAAAAGGCCTTCGGGCTAAGGCAAGCATATCGTATAAATCCATTGCGAGACCAGTTATGTTTACCTGGGGATTTTCTGGAATGAGTGATACTATGGTCAGAACACAAGTCATAAGGTAAATGGGTCAAGAATATTAAGTTTTGGATTTAATATTACATGTATGTTCGCTATGCTTATTTCTTGTCCCTATACCTGATTCCATCCATATGTACTTGCTATCTTACCCTTAGTCTTTCTCCATGGGATACCTTTATACTGGACATGGAACAACACCGAGTCCGGCGACTCACAAGCGATGTCTATACACTACAGCACGACATAGCTGATGATTCTATTCTTTTTCCTTTAAACGATTTGGACTACGTAGTGTTTCTTTATTTGGAACCTATGTGGGAAGAGTTGTTTCTCCCCCCCAAACAACCAAACTCATTGTTATAAATTTGTGCTGGTGACGAATTCATTATTTCCTTATTGTTTACTATACTCAATGAGATAAAAAGGTTGATTATTACTCATTATTGTATTGGGATGATTGTGGTTGTTAGTTGTTTCCGAGAAGGAGAAGAAAAGATAGTAGTGGTGTTTTAGGGAATTGTGAACTTTGAATGTTCAAGGGACCCGAGGTTTTAACAAGACATGAGGCGGTTTTAGGGTTTGATTCACCAAGAAGCTAGGTGGAGGTGGCGGTTTCTAAAGGGCTTCAACCGAGAGTGGCAATCTAGATAGGATAGGTGGCAACTTTGGAAACATTCATGGTGTGAATGGAATGTTTAGGAGGGTGTGGTGGCGGTTTAGGCTACTAGAGCTTGACTTTTTGTGACACCCTACACATATCCCACATCGGCCGTGGACAGGAGAGATTCCTGGTTCATAAGGAATGTCTGGTCTCTAATATCAACAACGCGTTTTTGGGCGTATTGGCTGTGATGAGAGGAGAACTCCACAGTTAAGCGTGCTCAGGTGGGAGCATCCAGGGATGGGTGACCTCCCTGGGAAGTTTTCACCCGGGCAACCAAAGCAAATCCGTGAGCTCCTCGGGCGAAGCGGACAATATTGTTGGTGTGAGAGCCGGTGTTACAGATGGTATCAGAGCCACTCCTGTGCCGTTCGGGTTGTGGGACAATACTCACCAGGATGGTGACTTCTCGGGCTCATCGAGACGATGAGTCCAAACAGGGGGTGCCTTTGACACCCTACACATATCCCACATCGGCCGTGGACAGAGAGATTCCTGGTTCATAAGGATGTCCGGTCTCTAATATCAACAACGCGTTTTGGGCGTATTGGCTGGGATGAGAGGAGAACTCCACAGTT